>MDKF010604980.1:0-16384 GCA_026770625.1 Nicotiana glauca
TGATATAAATTGGTCAGGTAACATTGGCTGACCGGTCAGGTAACATTGACTGACCAGTATATTGCGCTTGGGCTGCAGGAGCCCCTCTGGAGTCTGTACACACCCCCAGTGAGTGCCGTCAACGATAAATCATATGCATGGTTGGCTCGGGCTGCACGCCGCAGTAGGTACTGGAATGTACCATCATATGCATTGCATTGCATTCATGCATTTGTTCATTATTAGTTGTTTGTGATATTTCAGGAGATATTTATCTGCTTTTGCTGGTGCTATCTGATCATTGAGTGTTGGGGCCCGAGTGGTTGACCATGAACGAAGTTATTACCCAAGGGGCGGATTTCGGTGCATAGTGTCACAAATTATTTTGAAAGTATTTTTGGCAGTTGTTGAAAAGATCAATTTCAAAAGAGGTTTTTAACTAAGCCCAGATGTTTTCCAAAGGATTTCACAGTTTTACTGTTTTCTAAAAAAGGATTGTACTGTTCTATATAGCATGATGGAGTGCCTTACGTGATTTCTTGTTTTCAGCTATTATTTACTTTTATTACTCACTGAGTTGGAGTACTCACTTTACTCACTGCACCTCGCGTGCAGTTGCAGGTATTGTACGCCCGGTAACGGGTTATTAGTGGATTGAAGATTTGTTATCGTAGCTGAGCCAGGTGACCGCTAGCGTTTGCGGTACCGGATCTTCTCCCTTATTTTATGTTGTTCATAATATTTTCAGACTTTGTTACTATACCCGGACTTGTAGTACTTTAGTGAACTCTGTAGTAGCTTATGACTAGTGACACCCCGATATCGGGCTGTGTTGGGTTGTATTCCGCGAAATCATGTTATTTGATTTTTTTCTTGAAACAGTTTATTCATATTAATTTATTGTTGAAAAGGTTGTTTAAATGGATTGGCTGGCCTTGTCTTCACGAGAGGTGCCATCACGACCGGAGCGGGGTTTGGGTCATGACAAAATATGCCATTTATAATGATTCCACTTTTTCCTCTTAGTATTCCCTCATGTTGTCTCATGTTTGTATGGATATTGTTTGAAGTAAATGCTGAATTTTCTTATGATGCTTCTGTGATGGTAGATAGGCAAACTGTTGTTCAGTTCCCTAAGTTTAGGCCAAATGCACAACGAATATGAGGAATTTGACTTGCTGATTCATGGTTTTATGTGAATTAAAATGTCTTCCAGTGCTTCTATTGATCCATTTTGAATTATGCAAAGCTGAATTTATCATTTTTGTTTGCTCTTCTGTATTCGATCACTTGTTAGATTTTCATCTCCGTTCCTGCTTCTAATAGTTATCTTTTGGATATATTACTATTGAATTTTTGCCCCTGCACTCATCCTTCCCTTGTGCCTTTATGTCTCTGAAAACTAACATAGTCTCAAAGATGAAAAGGGACTAAATTAATGAGGCTGAGGAATCTGTGTTAGTGTGTAATGACTGTAAGTCCCACACCATTAGTCTACTCATTTACGCATTTGAAAGTATTCACGATGCTTATCTTATGAAATCTGGCTTTTTTTCCTCCCAAATTAGGAGGGATCTATAGTGTTTTCATACTTTCCCTCCAGCGTGACTCATGCTCCAACCCAGGACCTGACATTCGTGTGTGGAGGTGCTTTTACCAACTGAACAAACCTCACTTATCATGGAACTTGACTTATAATGCACAAATACTTGATAGTTTTAGCGCATTGGCTATTCATTTGATGTATCTTCTTTGGACAGATAATGCCATATTAATTGCATTAATTGGTTCATTTCATGGGAGAATGCCTTTTCGTCCGAAATGCTACATTTGCATTGCTCACTTTTGCATGCATGTGGTATTGATTTGTATAGTATGTCTTATGTATCTCATTTTTATTTTTTATTTTGAAGAGTATTGCAGAAGTGTAGAACCGTATAGCATATAAAATAGAAGGTTCTGAAGGTAGTTATTACAATCGAAATATAGTGGAGAGAATGGCCAGCAATAAGTTATGTCTTCTTATTCGATGACCAGGGGCCATCTGCGGTTGCTGTCGCTGGCGCTATTGTTATTGCGATTATAGTACCTATATTCCTCTTTTTGGTGCTTATGGGGAAGAAAAAGGCAAAACAGAGGAATTCCAGTTGAAGTTGGTGGTGAGGCAGGTCTAGCGATGCGCAATGCTAAATCAGCCAAATTAGTTGAAGTTCCTTGGAAAGGGACTACAGCGATGGCAGTACATACATATTATCATTAAAGTTTGCCTGCAAACCCATGAGGTCAACAAAAGAGAGAGAACATGAAAGGGAAATGACTATATTTAATGTAAAAGTTTTGAAATGAAGAAAAGTATATCATAGCTTGATGTATTGCTTCCTTTCTGGTTTTGTTTGATATTCTGACTAAATAATTGAAATAAGTAGGAAATTTGCCTTTCCCAATTCAGATATCTTTTGTCCTACTGATGTTGCAAAATGCCCGTGTATAGCACGGGCACTGGCTATCTAGTAATACAAATAAAATAGGGATGCATTCGGTTTTTGGTTTTCGGTTTTAAAATAGTACAATCCAATCCAAATTTTAATATTTTTTGGTTTTTGGTTGGGTTTTTATTTGGTTACGTCATATAAAATAATTTTTATAATAAAATATTTATATTCCATGGCAAAAAATAAATATTTTAGAGAATAAGAAGTAATAATATTATATCTCTTAAATTGTTATAAAACAATAAAAGAAGAAGAAGAGTATTGCAGAGAAAAGTAGAGGGAGAGAATTCTTATTGATTTGGGATGAATTACAATGGAATAGAACCCTCTATTTATATGAAGAGGGTGACTTAGCTACCAAGTAATAGACCCTAGAATCTCTCTAAATATAGGCATTTACCATAAATAAAATTTTATTTATAACACTCCCTCTTGAATGTCTATTCAACAGATAATATGCCTCGTTAAAACCTTAACTAAATAAAACCTAATGGGAAAAAAATTCTAGAGAAGGAAAAAGAGTACACATATCTAATAATACGCCTTTTGGTTGCCTCGTTAAAAACCTTACAAGGAAGCCCAGTGGGACAAAACCTTATATGGGAAAAAGAGTACAACGTGCATTAACTCCCCCTGATGAGAGCATCAATTCACATCTTTAAGCATTTGCATTTCAATCTTGTGCACCATCTTCAAAAGATCTCTTGAACGAATTTGTTTCACCTTGAAATCATTATTCCTAATAGATATATTGTCTTCATATGATCTTGTTGGAATCGTCAGTTTAATATCTTCACATAAAGGTGAAAACTCTTGCTATCATATTATCATGCTTATAGTTATAGCAAGATACATTTGTGCACAAATTGCATTGAGAAGTGGTACTTCAAGATACGCTTCAAGAAACTTAAATCCTTCATGGGTTGTCATATAAGCCATATAATAGACTTAGATGCATATCAAGTTTTCATGTCATGCTAGATATATAAGATATCAAAAACTGATTACACATATCATTGACTTTATACTTTCAAGTGTTTGAACTACATGTCTTTCATATGAAACCAATTCTATTCGAGACTTAAGATCCTCATATTTATTTAGCGATGTCATAGATGTCGTCGACAAATATTTTATATCAGTTTCAATATTTTTCATAAAGACATGACATAGAGATCTCTTCATTTATATTTTCAGGTACCTGAATCTCTCTTGAGATTTTATGAAGTGTTATGTCATATGATCTTCCAGATCACTTGCCTCCTTTATTATGATCATTTGCTCATCTTCTTTATCAAGAAATTTATTTGAAACCGATTATCTATACGCTTTAAGCTTACCATAGACTTTGTCCTTCTAGCACTTAATAAAAGCATTTGCGAGAATATAGTTGCTTTCTTTGGGTCAGCAAATGCGTTCGGCATGCTTAGCAATATATTGCAGATGAATTATCTTTTATGAAATTCAAGTTCATATTATCTTATTCGAGGATCTAGATGTACAAATGATAATTCATTCCACGTAACGTTTTCTCAACTGTTTATCATGTCTCCCCCTCATGTTAGAAAAACTAACTTGTTACCTCAACTTTGAGAATCCACCTGTGTGCGTTATGATTTTAATCAAAATATACACCACACATCAATAATAATAATAAGATGGAATTATTTGATTCCTTACCCTGAACCATTTGTGAGGGGAGAAAATAATATACTTTGGTATATAACGTATATCAAACTAATATATATAACTTTATTCTCATAAGCAATTGTTTAGCTATTAAGTGGAGGGACTCAATTAATTATTTTGCGAAGACAACTATGATGTAAACCAACTTATCAAGATATACTATCTTGAATAAAAAATCTGAAAATTATGCTCTAAATCAAATTATTGAGCAAGTTACCTCGCAAATACCATGTTGCGGGTTAATAATAATCGCACATGTAACCATCTCATAGATGCATCTTATGTGGTATACATGGCAAGTGAATAGGCCTATATTCACCTTTGATATTTTCAGCATTCATGGGATTCAATTCTAATTTTCGTTGGTATATTAATTAATGAGAGCAAGCAACATAAGAGAGTTCTTAAAGAACTTTCTAGTTCTTTAATATTTACCCATATAAATTCTCTTTTATTTTTGCACATCATACTTAAATTGATATGGGTAAACCAATTATGCCAACTGAATAAATTATCTATATTGATAAGCTTCAGATTTACATCATGACGTGTCCAATTATGAATAAACTCCAAGTTCATTATGATATGGGTTTTTATATCAATAAATATCAATTTTATTATGGTATTCTTTTATTTGTGTAGTACGAATTGGAGAATAAAGTGGATAGCTTTTCACATACATATTATCCTGCTACAAGTTATAGTAATAGAATATATTAAATTTTTCCTTTATTTATAGTCTCAATATAATTAACCGCTTTCGCGAATAGTTTAGAAACTCAATTAAGTTTCTTTGAGACTTACTAAAACCCAATACCTTATTGGTAATCAATTGTATTTCTCCAAAATAGTAATAATTGGCTCTTCTAGAGCTCTCAATTATTTTTGTACTACCACAGATTTATCAACATCCATGTGATGGATATCTCTTTTATAGAGAAAGTTATACCATTATGGTTATGGTCAAAATTATATACAAGATATATTTCTTGAATTAATGTTACTCTTTAATAATCACATTACCAAAATATTTTGGCGTACAATAGGTACGTGACCAATGATCATTCATGCCATAACAATGACATTATTTTCTTATATCATCTCAAACCTCATTCTAGAGGTGAGTGTGGTATATTGACTACCCCTAACATATATATATATTCTTTCAAGAATGAATATGTATTCATAAATCACATGTTGTCACATTCACATCATGAATGTGCAATAGTCATGTATATGTGCCTTACCAAATCGCATGTCAAATCGATGACAAACATTAATATCACAAAGTGAAGGAAAATTTTGAGAATACTTATTTTTCTCATCATCATAATGATGATGATGTAATTTCGTCTATTGCCACGTCCACATCCATTGATCATTCACGGTAATAAATTTGTCTTCTTTCAACGCATTACATACTGCCATCACATTCTCTTAAGGAAATGAGAATGGAGCAAATTCAACGGGACGAGTTTTCACTTATTGTGCTCACGATCATACATGACTTTGATCATGGCAAGATATAGAAATTTTACCACTTCAGGTGGTTATAATTTTTGACAAACTCTATTAGAGTTATAATCAAAAATTATTTTCTTTGCTTGTATTTAAAATCAAATTATAGAATAAAAGAGAAAAATATGGCAAAATACATACCTTAAATTCAGAATTTAATCATGAAGGAAGTTCATAGAACAAATGACAATTATTATGCTCAATCCCAAAGCTTCTACCTAATTGGTTAGAGTCTCGTGCTGATAACGTGTTATAAAACAATAAAAGAAGAAGAAGAGTATTGCAGAAAAAAGTAGGGGAGAGAATTCTTATTGATTTTGGATGAATTACAATGGAATAGAACCCTCTATTTATAGGGATAGGGTGACTTAGCCACCAAGTAATAAATCCTAGAATCTCTCTAAATATAGACATTAACCATAAATAAAATTATATTTATAATACTTCCCCTTGAATGTCTATCCAACATATAATGTGCCTCGTTAAAACCTTAACTAAAATAAAATCCAGTGGGAAAACAATTCTAGAGAAGGAAAAAGAGTACACATATCTAACAATATGCCTTTTGGTTGCCTCGTTAAAAACCTTTCAAGGAAAACCCAGTGGAAAAAAACCTTGTAAGGGAAAAAGAGTGCAATGCGCATTAACTCCCCCTGATGAGAGCATCAGTTCACATCCTTGAGCCTTCGCATTCCAATCTTGTACACTATCTTCAAAAGATCTTTGGTAGAGATTTGATAAAGAAATCAACCATATTAACTTGAACGAATTTATTTCACCTTGAAGTCATCATCCCTAAAAGATGTATGTCTTCATATGATATTGCTGGATTCGTTATTTCAATATCTTCACATAGAGGTGAAAACTCTTGGTATAATATTATCATGCCTATAGCTATAGCATGATATATTTGTGCACAAATTGCATTTAGGATATGGTACTTCAGGACCAAGAATTGTATATGCTTTAAGCGATTTAAATCCTTCAAGGATTGTCATATAAGTTAAGTCATATAATGTCACGACCCAGTTCGCCCTCCGTGAACATGTCGTGATAGCACCTAGTCCCTATAACTAGGTAAGCCTAACAATGCAGAATAATTAAATAGAACTGAACAAGTTAAAACAATAACTGCATATAAAGGGTGCTCGGCATATACAACTCAAAAGAAATGCGGAAGTCTACAACACCATCCCAAAACCGGAAAACTCACGGGAACACAAGCTAAAGAAGCTCTAATCTCTAGAGTGTCTGCATCAAGGGTACGATAGAAAACTAAATACTACAGATAGAATAAGGAAGGAAACTCTTCGATCTGCGGACGCTGCAGATATACCTCGTAGTCTCCGTAGCTCTCCCCGTCTCAAGGATAGTACGCCTGAGTGGATGTACCTGGATCTACACATGAAAAACATGCGCATAAAGGGCATGAGTACACCACAGCGGTACTCAGTAAGTGCCAAGCCTAACCTCGGTTGGGTAGTGACGAGGAAAGGTCAGGGCCCTACTGAGATATAACATAATAAATAATAAGATGAGTAAAAATAGAATGGATAAAATCTACGGTGAAAATCTAAACAGGATAAATATAGAAACCGTAATAGAAAGCAGAAACAGGACAAAAACCAGCAATTGCTACTCACAAGGAACAACAACTGGGGATCTCTTGGTATCCCGATGATCTCTTGGTATCCTCAAAACTTATATTTACATGTGCCAGGGATCTCTTGGTATCCTCAAAACTTACATTTACACGTGCGAGCGATCTCTTGGTATCCCGCACCCTCAATCCAGAACATAACAAGTGCAGGGGATCTTCCGGGATGCCGTCCCGTAATCCCAATTTAAAACACATAATAAAAGCCCAAACATTATAATAAATGCTAAACTCAGAACAATCAATAGAAAATCCTAGCCTAATCATACTTCACGGAGTACAAACCAAATAATTAAAGCACTTAGGCAAGCAAGTCAAATAAACATGCTTCTCTAAACTAGCATAGGCTAAAACTTGCAATTTAAGATAAACAGATAATCAAGAAAACTCAATTTAAATACTTCAAGTAAAAATGGATTTCCAATAATTTTCTCAAGTACGCGCTCGTCACCTCACGTACGAGGCATTCAAATATCAAATACCATCTCCTAAGGGGAATAGGTCCCCCACACAAGGTTATACAAGCCACTTACATCAAACCGACACAAAAATCAATTAGAATCCACGCCTTTGCCACGAGTATCCGACTCCAAATGGCCCAAATCTATTCAATTCAATTACATATCGTAAATAACATCGCAAACAACTGATTCTACTATTTAATTCAAAGCTAAGGCGTGAAATTAGGTAAAATAACCAAAACGCCCTCCAGGCCAATGTCTCAGAACCGGATAATTTTCACAGTTTCAGAACCCTCATACTCTCACGAGTCTAACCATATAAAAATCTCCAAAATCGGAGGTTAAACACCCACTCAAAACTCAATAGTTTGGTCTATGAAGTTTTCCCCATTTTTCATTCAAAAATCCGAAATTAAGGATGAATTCGTGATTAGATTAGTGAGTTTTAAGCATAAGGGAATAGAAAATTGTTATCCAGTAGTTGCCCTCGAAAGACCTTCGAAATTACTCCCAAATCCGAGCTCCCAAGTTTGTATTTTGATAAAAATGATTAACCCTCATTTTTGAATGATTTAATACTGTCCAGACATTTAAGGCATCGCGAACGCGGATGTGAGCTCGCGTTCGCGGAGAAGAAAAAAATAGAAGATGCCAAAAATGCCCTTCGCGATCGCAAGGGGTAGAATGCGAACGCGAAGGTTTGGGATTTTAAAGCTACGCGAACGCGGCATCTGTAACGCGAATGCGATAAAGGAAAATGTTGAGGTCCAGAAGCTGCTCTACGCGAACGCGTGGAAGCGTTCGCGAACGTGAAGGATGAACTGGCTTTGGTACGCGAATGCGTGGAAGCTTACGCGAATGCAATGTGGAAGTAAGTGGTGCTTCACAAATGCGGAAGATGTTATGCGAACACGAAGAAGGAACTAGCCTCCCTCCAAGATTACACTACGTGAACGTGAGAGAGAGGCCGCGATCGCGAAGAGGAAAAATATGCAACAGTTGAGTTCAGTTTTTCTGCAATTTTTAACAACACAAAAATGCCCCGTTGAGCATCCGAAACACACCCGAGGCCCCCGGGACCTCAACCAAACCTACTAACATATCCCATAACCTCATTCAAACTTGTAGCAATCCTTAAACCACCTAAAAACAATGCTGGAAACTCGAATTAATCAAGGATTTGAGCCTAAGAACTTCAAATTTCACTAAAACACGTTTTCAATTAAAAAGCTAATAAAAACACGTCCGAATAACCTGAAATTATGCACACACATCCCAAATGATATGACGGAGCTATTGCAACTTCCGGAATTCCAGACCATCGGATCAAAATCTCACTATCGGGCCGGAGACTTCCAAAATTTAAACTTTGGCATTTCAAGACTAAATTAGCTACGGACCTTCAAAATACATTCCGAACACGCTCCCAACCCCGAAATCACCTAACGGAGCTATCGGAAACATCAGCTTCCATTCCGAGGCAGTCTTCACATTGTTTCGACTACAGACCACTTTCCAACACTTAAGCTCTCATTTAGGAACTAAGTGTCCCAAAACTCTCCGAAATCCAACATCGAACATCCCGGCAAGCCAAAATAGCAGAAATGAACTTTGGGGAAGCATTTAATAAGGGATCGGGGCATTAATTCTTAAGACGATCGGCCAGGTCGTCACATCCTTCTACACTTAAACATTCGTTCATCCTCTAACGAGCATGGAGAACATACCTGAAGTAGTGAAAAGATGAGGGTAACTGCTGCGCATATCCTGCTCGGTCTCCTAGGTCGCCTCCTCGGCCGACTGACCTCGCCACTGAACCTTCATTGAAGCTATGTTCTTTGACCTCAACTTTCTGATCTGCCTATCCAATATAGCCACGGGCTCCTCAACATAGGATAGATCCTTATCCAACTGGACTGAACTAAAATCCAACACGTGCGACGGGTTACCGTGATAGCTCTGGAACATCCAAACATGAAATACCGGATGAACTCCGGCCAAACTGGGAGGTAAGGTAAGCTCATAAGAAACCTCCCCAACTCGCCTCAAAATCTCAAAAAGGCCAATAAATCTCAGACTCAACTTTTCTTTCTTCCCAAACCTCATGATGCCTTTCATAGGCGAAACCCAAAGTAGAACCCGCTCACCAACCATATATGAAACATCACGAACCTTCCTATCCGCGTAGATCTTCTGTCTGGACTGGGCTGTACGGAGTCTATCCTGAATCATCTTAACTTTCTCTAGTGCGTCCTAAATCAACTTTGTGCCCAATAGCCTGGCCTCACCCAGTTCAAACCACCCCACCAGAGATTTACACCTCCTACCATATAAATCCTCATACGGCGCCATCTGAATGCTAGACTGATAACTGTTATTGTAAGCAAACTCCGCCAATGGCAAGAACCGATCCCAAGAGCCTCCAAACTCAATCACACATGCACGAAGCATATCCTCAAGAATCTGGATAGTATGCTCGGACTGTCCGTCTGTCTGGGGGTGAAATGCTGTGCTCAACTCCACCCGAGTACCTAACTCGTGCTGCACGGCTCTCCAAAACCGTGATGTAAACTGAGTACCTCTGTCTGAAATAATAGAAACTGGAATACCATGCAGACGGACGATCTCCCGAATATAAATCTCCGCCAACCACTCCGATGAATAAGCAGTACACACATGAATAAAATGAGCGGACTTGGTCAGCCAATGCACAATAACACAAATGGCATCAAACTTCTTCAAGGTCCATGGGAGTCCAGATACAAAGTCCATGGTGATGCGCTCCCATTTCCACTCCGGAATCTCTATCTGCTGAAGCAACCCACCCGAGCGCTAGTGCTCATACTTCACCTACTAGCAGTTGAGGCATCTAGACACATAACCAACTATATATTTCTTCATCCGCCTCCACCAATAGTACTGCCTCAAGTCTCGCAAACTATGGGCCTCTGCTAAAATCAACTCTCGAAGCTCATCAACATTGGGCACACAAATCCAGCCCTGCATCCTCAATACCCCGTCATCTCTGATGGTCACATCTCTGGCATCACCACACTGAACCTTGTCCTTAAGGACAAGAAAATGAGGGTCATCATACTACCGCTCCCTGGTACGGTCAAATAAGGAAGACCGGGAAATCACATAGGTTAGAACCCGACTGGGCTCCAAAAGATCCAATCTCACAAATTAGCTAGCTAAAGCCTGAACATCCATCACCATAGGCCTCTATGAAGCTGGTAAATATGCCAAACTCCCCAAACTCTCTGCTTGGCGACTCAAGGCATCCACCACCACATTGGCCTTGCCCGGGTGATACAAAATAGTAATATCATAATCCTTCAGCAACTCTAACCACCTCCTCTGATGCATATTTAGATCCTTTTGCTCGAACAAGTACTTCAAGCTCCGATGGTCGGTATAGATCTCACAAGGCACAACGTACAAATAATGACGCCAGATCTTCAAGGCATGAATAATAGCAGCTAACTCAAGGTCGTGGATAGGGTTATTCTTTTCATGTATCTTCAACTGTCTGGACGCGTAGGCAATTACCCTACCGTCCTGCATCAACATCGCTCCAAGGCCAATTCTCGAGGTGTCACAATATACATTATAAGACCCCAAACCGGTAGGAAACATCAAAATTGGGGTTGTAGTCAAAGCTGTCTTAAGCGTCTGAAAGCTTGCCTCACACTCCTCTGTCCACTGAAATGGGGCAACCTTCTGGGTCAATCTAGTCATAGAGGCCGCAATCGATGAAAATCCCTCCACGAAACGAAGGTAGTAGCCCGCCAAACTAAGGAAACTACGAATCTCTGTAGCTGAGGACGGCCTGGTCCAACTCTGTACGACCTCTATCTTCCTCGGATCCACCCGAATGCCCTCACTCGAAATCACGTGGCCTAAGAATGCCATAGAACTCAACCAAAACTCACATTTTGAGAACTTTGCATATAACTTCTTCTCCCTTAGGGTCTGAAGCACGGTCCTCAGGTACTGCTCATGATCTTCCCGACTCCGGGAATACACCAGAATATCATCGATAAAAACAATAACAAACGAGTCAAGATATGGCCTGAACACACTGTGTATCAAATGCATGAAAGTTGTTGGGTCATTGGTCAGCCTAAATGACATAACAAGGAACTCGTAATGACCATACCGAGTCCTGAAGGCAGTCTTCGGGATATCTGGCTCCCGAATATTCAACTGATGGTAACCTGAGCGCTAGTCAATATTAGAAAACACCTGTGCGCCCTAAAGCTGGTCAAACAGATCATCAATACGAGTCAAAGGATAACGGTTCTTCATTGTAACCTTGTTCAACTGGCGATAATCAATACATATACGCATAGAACCATCATTCTTCTTCACAAACAAGACAGAAGCACCCCACGGTGAAACACTAGGTCGAATAAAACCCTTATCAAGCAATTCCTGCAACTGATCCTTCAACTCTTTCAACTCAGAAGGAGCCATACGATACGGATGAATGGAAATGGGCTGAGTGCCCGACAACAGATCAATGCCAAAATCAATGCCTCTATCGGGCGACATGCCCGGAAGATCAGCTGGAAACACATCGGGATAATCCCGTATCACTGGGACTGAATCAACAGAAGGAGTATCAGCACTGATATCTCTCACATAAGCTAAATACGCGGCATACCCCTTCTCAACCATACGCTGAGCCTTAAGGAAAAGATAACTCTATTGGGAGTGTGGTCTAAAGTACCACTCCACTCGATACGCGGAACACCTGGCATAGCCAGCATCACGGTCTTGGCGTGACAATCAAGAATAGTAAAGTGGGGCGACAACTAGTCCATGCCCAAAATAATGTCAAAATCAACCATACTGAGTAACAATAAATCCTCTCTGGTCTCAAAACCATGAAAAGTAACCAAATATGACCGATAAACGCGGTCCACAACAAGAGAATCCCCCATAGGAGTAGAAACATAAACGGGGGCACTCAAAGAATCCCAAAGCACACCCAAATGTGGAGCAAAGTAAGAATACACATATGAATAAGTAGAGCCCGAATCAAATAGAACTGATGCCTCCCTGTGACAAACCAGTATAATACCTGTAATGACAGAATCGAAGGCAACAACCTCGGTACGAGAAGGAATAGCATAATATCTGGCCTGGCCCCTCTCTCGAGGGTGACCTCTATCTCCCTGACCCTACCCCTAGCTGGTTTGGCAGATGGGGTAGCAGCTGGAGCTATGACCGTGGCCTGAGAACTCTGAGGAGTACGCTGTTGCTGAGCAGTCTGTGGGGGTGCACTCCTCCCAAGTCTAGGTCAATCCCTCACCACATGGCGGGTATCACCACACTTGAAATAAGCTCTAGGAGGGTGCGGTGGTTGTGACTGGCTCGGGCCAGATCTTCTGGACTGGCCTTTGAAAGCACCCTGCGCAGGAGGTGCACTAGAAACTGGAGGTGCATAGTAAGGCTCCTGAGGTGTAGGCGGAGCTGGAGCACTGCTGGCTACTGGAAGAGCTGAATGAATAGGGAGACCCACATAACCTCTGCCATAACGACATGCTGCTAGGGTACGGGCACCAGTGTAGTGACCCGACTCTCGAGACCTCTTGTCCTCCCTCTCCCCTCGCTCCATGGCGAGCATACCCTCAATTCTCCTAGCAATGCTCACTACCTGCTGATAAGGAATGTCCATCTCCAACTATGGAGCCATGCTAGATCTGATGGGTGGGATAAAACCCTCAATGAACCTACAAACTCTCTCCCGAACTGTAGCAACCAAGGCCGGTACATGCCTGGCCAACCTGGTATAATGGATAGCATACTCCAAAACGGTCATAGCACCCTGGCGCAAATGCTCAAACTCTGCGGGCCATGTGTCTCTGAGACTCTAGGGAACAAACTCTCTCATGAACATATCTAAAAATTGGGTCCAGGTCAGGCAGCCTCAGCTGGACTATCTATCTCATAAGTGCACCACTAATCGTAGGCGGCTCCCCAAAATTGGAAGGCAGTGAAGGAAACCCCGTTGGACTCTACTATACCCATGGTGCAAAGAATACGGTGACACTCCTCTAGAAATCCCAAGGCATTGTCTGATGCTAATCCACTGAATACTGGGGGATCATACTTCTTGAACCTCTCAAGTCTCCGCCGCTCGTCCTCTGAAGCAGCTGACCCATCCCCGAGCTGAACTGGTGCTGCAGGCGGTGCTGGAATAATATCGGGAGCCTTCTCAACCTGCACTCGCTGCTCAGAAGTGCAAACAGCGGGAGTCTATGCTCTTTCCCCGGCCTGGGATATGGCTGCAATAAGTGAAAGCAACCCTGCCTGAGCCAAGGTGGTGTACATACTCATGAACTGAGCCAAAGTCTCCTGGAGAGCTGGAGTAGTAGTGGCAGTAGTAGGCATGCCAGGTGCCTGGGCTATGGCTGGATCTGCTGGTGGTGCCTCGGCGGCAGCTCGCGCATATGCTCCGGCTGTACCACGTGCGCGTCCTCGACCTCTACCCTGGCCCCGGCCTCTGACGGTTGTATTAAGGGGTGTGGGTGCCTGATCATCCCGAGAAGCACGTGTTTTCACCATCCTTAAGAGAATAGAAGACAGAAGTTTAGAATTTTGTGATGTCAAAATATCGCACGACAAGAAAATCAAATAAAATGGAAATTTTTCCTAACAGTTATATAGCCCCTCGTAGATAAGTACAGACGTCTCCGTACCGATCAGCGAGGCTCTAATAAACCGGCCTATGTTCTGTGACTCCTATGAACCTAGAGCTCTGATACCAACTTGTCACGATCCCAGTTCGCCCTTCGTGAACATGTCGTGATGGCACCTAGTCCCTATAACTAGGTAAGCCTAACAATGCAGAATAATTAAATAGAACTAAACAAGTTAAAACAATAACTGCATATAAAGGCCGTTCGGGATATATAACTCAAAAGAAATGCGGAAGTCTACAACACTATCCCAAAACCCAAAAACTCACGGGAACACAAACTAAAGAAGTACTATAAATACTCTAATCTCCTGAGTGTCTATATCAAGGGTACGATAGAAAACTAAATACTACAAATAGAATAAAGAAGGAGACTCTTCGGTCTGCGGACGCTGCAGATATACCTTGTAGTCTCCGTAGCTCTCCCCGCCTCAAGGATAGTGCGCCTGAGTGGAAGTACCTAGATCTGCACATGAAAAACATGCGCAGGAAGGGCCTGAGTACACCATAGCAGTACTCAGTAAGTGCCAAGCCTAACCTCGGTTGAGTAGTGACGAGGAAAGGTTAGGGCCTTATTGAGATATAACATAATAAATAATAAGATAAGGAAAAACAGTATGGATAAAATCTACAGCGAGAATCTAAACAGGATAAATACTGAAACCTTAATAGAAAGCAAAAACAGGACAAAAACCAGTAAATGCTACTCACAATAGGAACAACAACCGGGGATCTCTTGGTATCCCGAGGATCTCTTGGTATCCTCATCATATACACGGGGGATCTCTTGGTATCCCGAGGATCTCTTGGTATCCTCAAAACTTACATTTAAATGTGCCAGGGATCTCTTGGTATCCCGCACCCTCAATCTAGAACATAACAAGTGCAGTGGGATCTCCCGGGATGCCGTCCCGTAGTCCCAATTTAAAACACACAATAACAACCCAAACATTAGAATAAATGCTAAACTCAGAGCAAGCAATAGAAAATCCTAGCCTAATCATACTTCACGGAGTACAAACCAAACAAGTAAAGCTCTTAGGCAAGTAAGTCAAATAAACATGCTTCTCTAAACTAGCATAGGCTAAAACTTGCAATTTAAGATAAGCAGATAAGCAAGAAACTCAATTTAAATACTTCAAGTAAAAATGGATTTCCAACAAATTGCCCAAGTATGCGCTCGTCACCTCACGTACGAGGCATTCAAATATCAAATATCATGTCCTAAGGGGAAGAGGTCTCCCACACAAGGTTAGACAAGTCACTTACATCAAACTGGCACAAAAATCAACTAGAATCCACGCCTTTTCCACGAGTATCCGATTCCAAATGGCCCAAATCTATTCAATTCAATTACATATCGTAAATAACATCGCAAACAACTGATTCTACTATTTAATTCAAAGCTAAGGCGTGAAATTAGGTAAAATGACCAAAATTCCCTCCAGGCTAATGTCTCGGAACCGGATAATTTTTACATTTTCAGAACCCTCGTACTCTCACGAGTCTAACCAAACAAAAATCTACTAAATCGGAGGTCAAACACCACTCAAAACTCAATAGTTTGGTCTATGAAGTTTTCCCAATTTCTCATTCAAAAACCTGAAATTAGGGATGAATTCGTGATTAGATTAGTGGGTTTTAAGCATAAGGGAGTAGAGAATCATTACCCAGTAGCTGTCCTAAAAAACCATCAAAATTTCTCCCAAATCCGAGCTCCCAACACGAGGCCTGAAAGCCTGCTCTCAATACACTCGAGGCCTGAAAGCCTCCTCACATAACACTCGAGGCCTGAAAGCCTCCTCACATATCACTCGAGGCCTGAAAGCCTCCTCACATCACTCCTCATGCCCTCACATATGGCCCTCAGCCTCAATCA
>MU691894.1:7684-19204 GCA_026770625.1 Nicotiana glauca
TCAATACATTTTGACCGGCCCAAATTCAACACAACCCGCCTATTTATAACCCCTAATTTTATTAAAAGTAGAGAAATTTGGGGAATTCTCTCTCTCCTATATCCTATTTCTGTCAAAGGTTTAACCAGTTACCTTTCGCTTTATGGATTGAAATATTTGTCATATGATTTGTTTATCATTCAGATTCACCGTTTATTTTGCATAGATTATATATTGATTATACACAGCTATGCTTATATAATGCATGAATTATACATATATTATACATCCGCTGACTATTTTTAAGGAAAATTGATATTGTATAGTCACTGTAAAAATAATAGCCGAAAAATATATATATTTTATATATAGATACATTCTGTATGTTATATATAAAAATTATACAAATTTTATACACTTTTTCGGCTACTAGATATAAATAATTTTTGGCGTGGGTTAAAAGCGATAATACCCTTATTTTTAACTTAAGCGATTAGGTGAACAACTACTTAGTTTAACTCTTCCATAAAAACTTTTAAATGGTCATTTTTTCGCAGAGATGAGTTCCAATTTGGACAAAAATTCTCCCCACTGATTTCTTATACCAGTATCTCAATAATTAATTTTTCTTTATAAGAGGTATAGAGAGTAATGTGTTAAATAGCTTTCCTATGGGATCATAAGCATCTCATTTTCTGAAGTTTGATCCTAAAATAAGAGTTATAAAGAGTAATATGTTGAACACCTTTCCAAATTAAATTAATAAATGTTTTGCTTAATCTGGTTGATTTTGTTTTCATCTTATGCAGAACATATTTGGTAAAACATATATGGTTCAATAACAAATATTCTATAAGGATATCCCATTCAGATTTGTAATTACCTTTGACAAAATCTTTTGGGATCATAAGATTAATTATGACAAAAAATTAATTTTCTTCCTTCTAATTGTTTTTCTTTCCATAACATAACAAGTCTCAAGTACACATTTGTCCTATATATACACCATAAAAAACACTTGGAGGAAGCAAACTAAAGGAATTTCATAATCAAAAGCAACCTAATTGTTTTCCCGACATGGTTCACTCCTTAGTGAAGATAGTTTTCTTGTTATTTATCATCATGCCCTACAACATTAAGGGAGGTTATGGTTATCATTGCAGTATAATTATAGCTCGTCAGGTGCACATTCTCAATAATCTTCCTAAAAATACTCCACAACTAGAACTTCATTGTGCATCTGGAGACGATGACCTTGGGTACAATTACCCTGCTCTGAGAACAGATTTCAAATGGGAGTTTTGCGCGATAAGTAATACTTTATACTTTTGTCACTTTTGGTGGGGTAATAAAAATACTGTATTCGACGTATTTAACAATCTAAATCATTGCGTAGCAGAGGAGAGTAATTTTATTCCAAGGGGTACTCAAAGATGCATATATAATGTGAAGGATGACGGTATTTATATAGGTTTTGAAGATCCATTTACTGGTCAGACTATTTACAAAAAACACCGTGATTGGTCATGAGCAGCAACTCAGTTTAGTGTACGTGCATTGCACGTATGTCTTGCGTCAAATAAATATGTGTACAAGAATAATGTATTTGACTACAAATACTTCATCCCGATTTTAAATTTTTTTCCTATCAATTTAGCATTGATACATTTGTGAGAATTTTCATATATAATAACCTTAGCTTGTATTACATTTTTAATTCTTGTAACTTCAAGGGGGCAAAAATTTAGAAAACGATCGGTAAAATTAGAGTTTTTGTATAAGAAAAAATAAATTGATAAACATCAAATATATGAGTCGTCTCAAAAAATTTAGGGTTATTCTCGCTATTTCATTCCCTTCTTTTGAGTCGTCTGCTTATTCTGATCTCAGAAAAGTTTGTACAATCAAAACAACATGTGACGACCCGACCCGTCGTTTCATGAGTTACCGCTCTGTTTTCCCCATTTTCAGCTTCTTTATGCTTCATTATCCGTATCTTGTGTAATCGAGTTGATTTGGAGTGGTTTTAATAAGAAATGAGACACTTAGTCTCTTTTAAGAAGTCTTAAGTTGGAAAAGTCAACTGGACGTTGACTTATGAGTTAAAGGGCTCGGATGTGAATTCCGACGGTTTGGTTAGTTCCAGGAGGTGATTTATGACTTAAGAGTGTGACCGGAAGTAATTTTGGAGGTCCAGCGTAGAATTAGGCTTGAATTGGCGAAGTTAGTATTTTGACAATTTCAGTTTGATAGGTGAGATTTTTATCCGAGGGTCGGAATGGAATTTCGAGAGTTGTTGTAGCTTTGTTATGTGATTTGGGATATGTGTGCAAAATTTCAGGTCATTCAGACATGTTTTGGTTAGGTTTTTGATCGAATGAGTAATACGGAAGTTTTGGAATTTCTTAAGCTTGAATACGAGTGTGATTCGATGTTTGATGTTGTTTTGAATAATCCGAAGGTTGAAACAATTTTGAATGATATTATGGGGTGTGTTGGCATGTTTGGTCGGGGTCCCATGAGGCTCGGATAAGTTTTGGAAGAGTTTTTGGAAGATTTTTGCCATTTTGAGCATAAGCATGTAATGATCCAAAGGTCCATTTTTAGTTCTAGAGATCGAAATTTGATTTCAAGACTTTCGGAATTTTGATAATGAATTATAGGACTGATCTGAAAAGTTTGGTCTAATTTCATCAAGTCGCAATTGGGTTTTTGACGCAAAACATGAGTTAATTGTTTAACGAGCAAAATGGGTATCACATTGCGCGAATGAGCTCCAGATTGAGTTTCGACTGAAGGGCTATGTTCGTATTATTATTTGTGACTCATAGGAATAAGAATCATCGAATTTCGAGGTCCCAGGCCCGAGAAATGAATTTTTGAGTAAAATTATTTTCTGAAAATATTTAAGGAAAATAAAAATAAAATTTGATTAGAAAGTGATTGTATCGGGTCCGTATTTTGGTTCTGGCGCCCGTTACAGGTCTTATATATAGTTTAAGCACTTTATGTAAAGTTTGGTTGAAAACGGACGTCGTTTGTCGTGTTTCGGACTCAAAATGGAAAATTTGATGTTTTATTAAATTTGAAAGAATTCATAGATTTTAAAGCTTAATCCGCGGTATATGATCTTATTTTAGCGATTTTATCGCACTGTTAAGTTCGTAGGATATTGTTGAGTTAGTGTATGTGTTTGGTTAGGAGCCCCGAGGGCTCGAGAGTATTTCGGAGGTGTGTCAGAGGGATTTCAGACTTAGGAAAATTGCAGAAACAGTACCTATGAATAGTACCCCATGAACAGTACCCATGAATAATACCCCACGAACAGTACCCATAAATAGTACCCCCCGTGAATAGTATCCCATGAACACTAGCTATGAACAGTACCACGCGAACAGTAAAAATGCGTGAACAGTACCCGAAAACATTCGGGGCAGAATGTTAAGTTTAGAAAATGGGACTTCGTTCCCATTTCCCGTTTTTACCAATTTGGAGCTCGGATAAGACGATTCTTCGGGAGATTTTTGGAGAGAACAATGGGGTAAGTGCTCCTAACTCAATTTTGGTTATATTACTCGAATCTATTGCAAGTTTTGGCATTAAATCCGTAAATTTAGCGAGAAAAGCTTAGAAACCCTTTCGAATAGAATCATGGATTTGAGGGTCGAAATGTGATGGGAATGGGATAATTTTGGTATAGTTAGACTCGTGGCGAGATGAGAAATCCGATGATGTTAATTTTTTAATAATTCGAGACGTGGGCCCGGGGCTTGGGTTTTCGCTAATTTCGAGAATTTTGGTATTTTTCGATTATTTGGATTGTGCTTTGTTCCCATAACATATTATGACATATTCGTTCTGATTTTGGATAGATTCGATGCACGTGGAGGCCAATTCGAGAGGCAAAGGTGTTGCGAGTTAAAGAAATAGCCGATTCGAGGTAAGTAATATTTGTAAATGACATCCTGAGGGTTTGAAACCCTGGATTTGCACATCATAGTGTTGTATTGAGGTGACTTGTACGCCGGATAGCGAGCGTGGGGTAGAGCACCGTTGGAGATTGTGACTTGGTCCGTTCTGATTTATGAAAATACTGCGTATTTGACTGAAACAACTTGTTATTGTCATAATTTGGGCTGATTGCCATATTTGGGCTTCGTACCAATTATTTAAACCCTTCGGGGATTGTTGTCGATAATTCCTCACCTATTTAATTATATATTTGAACTCAGTCATGTATTTTTTACTATTTTAAAAACTCAACCAAGTTATTATACCTTAAACACTCGAAATGATATTACTAAAAATATTTTTGGGCTGAGCATCATATTTTATTGTTGCCCGAATGGCTTATGTGATTACGTTGACTGAATAAGGCCGAGGGCCTGTATTGTGAGGATATATGGATCGGGCTGCGTGCCGCAGCGGTTACTATATGATATTGTTTTGAGAGTGAGCTCGAGGGGCTGATACTATTCTGAGTTACTGATACTGAGCCCGAGGGGCAGATTTCTACTTGTTATTTTGATATTGAGGCCGAGAGCCTGGTTGATTATAATGATATTGAGGCCGAGAGTCTGGTTGATGCCACGAGATGGCTTCATATTGCGCTTGGGCTGTAGGAGCCCCTCCGGAGTCTGTACACACCCCCAGTGTGCGCCGTTGACGATAAATAAATGGATGGCTCGGGCTGCACGCCGAAGTGGGTATATGCATTACATTGCACTCATGCATTTGTTCTTATCTATATTATCTGTCATAATATTTCTGCACTCTTATTTCATTGGCTTTTATGCTACTTCTTGCAATAATTACCTGATATCCTGGCGTTATCTATTAACGGAGTGTTGTGCCCGAGGGGCTGACTTCTGTGCTTGTTTGCACTATTTGTTTTGCATTCATTTGCTAAACTGTTGGGAAAAGACATTTTCAAAATAGGTTTTAAATTGAGCTAAGATATTTCTAAAGATCTCACAGTTTCACTGTTTTTCTCAAAGGGTTTACACTGCTCCTATATAGCATGATGACTTGCTTTACGTGATTTCTTACTGCTCAGTTGTTATTTACCCTTATTACTCACTGAGTTGGAATATTCACTTTACTCCCTGCACCTCGTGTGCAGTTGCATGTATTTATTCACCCGGCAGCAAGTATAGGCTGTTTGGAGGCAGAGTTGTAAGAGCTTACCGAGGTGACTGCCAGCGTTCGCAGCACCGTTTTCTTTCTGTGACATTCATTATTCCTGTTCAGTGTACATCTAGACTTGTAAATGTAAATTTCATCCTTATAGATGCTCGTGACTTGTGACACCCCGGTTAGGGTTGTGTTGGGTTGGATTTCCGCATTTTATCTATACTTCCGCTATTTGGTATTATTAAATCATGTTGTACTATAATTGTGGTTAAATAATTATTTTAAAAGGATGAATTGGGTTGACTGACTGGCCTTGTCTTCACGAGATGCGCCATCACGACCAGGCTCGGGATTTGGGTCATGACACAAGCATAAGAACAATATATAAATAAATATCAAATATGTGAATAAAATTACAGACGAATATAAATATACTAAGCAACATGAAGTTTAAATCAATAATTAAAGCTTATATCATAAATTAATAGGATTATATTATCATGCCAATAAAACTTTTACAAGAACTACGAAATACACGGACATTAAAAAAAATAAAAGACTAAAAAATTCATTCCTCCTAATTTCGTCTTAAAATCATATGAATACTATATTTATTAGATAAATAAATATCAAATACAAAAATATAATAGAAGAAAATTAAATTTTTCTATAAAAATCTATCGGAAAGAGAACTAAATAACTTTCAATAGCCTATCCAATAATTAATAACTAACCATGGAAGAAAAGAGGTTTCTAAACATGAAATTAATAGGTAATTTGACTTTAGATTGTAGTCCTATGGATAGTCAAATATGTACTTATTGTATTTTTTTCAACTTTTCTGTCAAATAAAATTTACTATATTCGAATGTTAGAAATTACAATTACACAAACTGTCACAACTCAAAATATAAGCATGTCGTGATGACGCCTATCGTGTTACAAGGCAAGCCTATTTCCCAAAATATTACTACTAAATCGATTATAAGAATTTAATAAAAAATTTTTAATATTTAAATTTTTCATAAACTAAATCAACTCTAAATATAATATAGAAAATACGGAAGCCAGCCCCAAACATCGGAGTGTCACTAAGTCATGAGCGTCTAAAACTATGAACTGAGATATATAAACTGTCTAACTATCCAAAGAAGAAATGAAAAAAAGGAGTAACAAGATCCTGCAGAATTAGCAGCTACCTTGCAATCTCTACAGATAGCCGGCCTGAACTCAATGATCGCCGCGCTCTAACTCACCTAGATCTGCACATAAAGTGCAGGGTGTAGTATGAGTACAATCACCTCAGTAGTAACAAAAATAACTAAGGAACTGAGTAGTAGTGACGAGCTAAGGAAAACAATCCAATTATTTATTTTCATAATTTACAATAAACATGAATAAATAGGTAAATTCCATAAAACCAACAAATACCACAAAGAAGTTAAGAGGTAAATGCAGCAACAACGAAAGTAAATGTAACCTCACAGTAATATCACTCCATCACTCATCACTCGCACTCAACACTCAAACACTCAACACTTTGCGCTCACTGGAGGTGTGTACAGACTCCGGAGGGGCTCCCAAAGCCCAAGCGCTAAGCACAGACAACTCACGTGCCATCATATCAATATCTGGATCTGCACGGTCAACTCACGTGCTACGCGGACAACTCACGCGCTATAGTATCAATACCTGGACCCGCACGGTCAACTCACGTGCTACACGGATAACTCACGCGCTATGGTATTAATATCCTCACAACCAGCCCTCAGCCTCACTCATTCATGTACCTCACTAGCCTCACCATCATCAACAAATAAGGGAACACAACCCATATTAAGTATCAGAGCATATTAGCAAATAATAGAGACTGAGGTAAACAAGTACAATAATTTCTATGAATTAGTACAAATAATGTGAGCATGAATAAATTAAGCCTAAGCATGATCTCTAACATGAAGGCAGACAAGTTCAACAACAAGTAACTACTTGAACACAGATGATGGCCATAAGGCCTCACGGCACAACCAAGTCTCAATCCCTCGTAGTGCACACCCATACTCCCGTCACCTAGCGTGGGTATAACCACCAAACAATCAAATGATATTAATTTCTCCGGATTTACACCCTCAAAGCCAGAGTTAAAACTGTTACTTACCTCAACCGCGTAAAATCCTACTTGGGGATGCCCTCGCCTCTGGACTTGGTCTCCAGAAGCTCTGAATCTAACTATAATCAGATTAATACCATCAACATGTGCTAAAGAATCGAATTCCACAATAAAAAAACTACAAAATATACCAAAAATCCGAAATCGACCAAAACCCGGCCCCCGGGCCCACATCTCGGAATCAGTCAAAATTTGTAAAATAATAATCCTTGTCCTCTCTCGAGTCTAACCATATAAAATTTTTCAAAATCGGACTCCGTTTGGTCCCTCAAATCCTCACTTAAAACTCTCCAAAACTCAAACCCTAATTCCCTCAATTTCACTTCGAAATCATCAATAAAATCCCAAAAAACGAAGATAGATTCATGAAATATAATCAAAACCGAGTAGAGAAAACTTATTCCAATCCGTATGGTGAATATCGCCTAAAACATCTCCCAAATTCGAGCTCCCCAACTCAAATTATGATCGAATGAGCAAACCCTAATTTTATGTATTATTCTACCAACTATTATGCCTTGTTTCTCATACCAAAAAATCCCAAAACTCATATTTTATTGCTCCAATAGATTCCTTGTGAAATTCTAGTCAAGTTAGACTTTTGAATCACTCAATTTGACCTTATAATGAATGAGATATATAGGTTTTAATATATGCAAATAGTGCAGATTTTTAAATACACTGCTAGTGGCAATTTCGTAATTACTCTAAAAAAAATCTAGCAACCTAATTTTTAGTAAAATGGCCATAAAATCCTCATACAATGTCCAAATTTGATGATTCTTTTTGATACGGGTCCGTAATTACGATACAGATCTAATGCTTCAATCAAAAATGAAACCGGAGCTCATTTGTTCAATATGATATCATTTATACTTGAAGAAACAATATTGAAACATAAGAAAAACGAGTGCAGCACAACCCAAACATCTCTGAAACTCGCCGAGGTCCTCGAGACCTCAATTAATAATTTCAACAAATAATATATCACTTCCCGTACATTGATAAACCTTCGAAACACCCAAAACAACACTAAAACACCAAATCAACCTCGAATTCAAGCCTAAGAATTTCTAAACTTCCAACTTTTGCCAATTCAAGCCTAATTCTACTACGGACCTCCAAATTATATTCTGGACACACTCATAAGTCTAAAATCACCTAACGAAGCTAATCAAATCATAAAAATCAAAATTCGAATTCGTTCACTCATAAGTCAACTTCTGATTGACTTTTCTAACTTAGCTTTCTAACTAAGAGACTAAGTGTTCATTTCCCTCCAAAACTACTCCAAACCTAAACTTACCAACTCGATACAACTCAACACAGCTGAACAATACATAAAAAATCATAGATAGTGGAAATAGGGCTATAACTCTCAAAACGACAGGCCGGTCGTTACATCTTACCCCTCTTAAACAAACGTTCGTCCTCGAACGAGTCTAGAATATACCTGGAGTCTCAAATAGGTAAAACTTTTAGCAATACCTTCTCCTCACATTCAACTCATATGAACTCATCTCGCGGTCACATCATACTCACCGCATAGCCCTCAAATCATGAATTCCACTAATAAGGACACCATCGGACATATAAGCACGTGCTTACACAATCAAAATTTTTGTACTCCAGCTACAAACAAAACCGGGCCTCAAGTACCCCAAAGTGGCCCAACATCAACAACAGAAATCACATCTCGCACTTTATCTAGGGAATCAAAATTCGTCGATGCACAACTGATACCGAGCGCTCATGTGCGTATATAAATGCGTGGAAGGAATTCAAAGAGTTACACTTCAAGCTGAATCAATACCGCACGATAAGAATTCAAGAAGGTGATGTTTTCCTAAAGGTTCTGCAGCCTCTCGAAGATAAGTACAAACATCTCCGTACCGATCCACAAGATTCTACTAAACCCGCTCATGACTTGTGAGACTATGTAACCTAGGCTCTGATACCAACTTGCACGACCCAAAATCTAACCATGTCGTGATGGCGCCTATCGTGTTACAAGGCAAGCCTGTTTCCCAAAATATTACTACTAAATCGATTATAAGAATTTAATAAAAAACATTTTTAACATTTAAATTTTTCATAAACTAAATCAACTCTAAATATAATATAGAAAAAATACAGAAGCCAGCCCCAAACATCGGGGTGTCACTAAGTCATGAGCGTCTAAAACTATGAACTGAGATATATAAACTGTCTAACTATCCAAAGAAGAAATTAAAAAAAAAGGAGTAACAAGGTCCTGCAGAATTAGCAGCTACCTTGAAATCTCTACAGATAGCCAACCCGAACTTAACGATCGCTGCACTCTAACTCACTTGGATCTGCACATAAAGTGCAGGGTATAGTATGAGTACAACCACCTCAGTAGTAACAGAAATAACTACTCGTTGCCTGAGAATTTTATAAACTTCTTTTCAGAACTGAAATGTAACTCACCTAGCCAACAACCTCCATTGATCCCATTTGGAAGAAAATCATTACGCATTCGATGCTTCTCATGCCCATAGAAGATATATACATCTCCAAACCACGGTGAAACCTAACAAGAATTCTTCCCCAATTCCCTTTGCATAAGCTAAACTGTCAGGACTGAATCCTTCTATCCAAACCAAGCTAAACAAGCTGTCAGAACTCAAGAGCTTTACTGCAACATACCTGTACAAACTCATTGTCTCGAGCACACACAAAGAATTAATCATATCCTTACCATATCGATTCGGTCTACCATCAAGCTACTTCATTTATCTAGGTTTCCTTCTGATTCATTTCCAACTTGATCTTTCTCCCTCGCTGTAGAATCACAATGCCTCAATCCAGGCCTACCACACGAGACTCGAACATAAGACCACACTGTCTAAGACCCATAGGCCACCGAATACTCTCTCAGCTATTCACAGAAATACCACCTTCCAGAATACTTTACTCTGAAGAACTTCCTGTGAATTTGAATTCGTTACCATTATCTTCCAGATACCGATACATAGGATCCCATAATTAACATAAAAATACCACAAGCCTCGACATTTTTCGATGAAAACATGGTCTCTGACCACATACACAACCTTGAGACACCTGATTGTTACATGTAAAATCTTGAACACATTAGAATCATTCTCGAAAGTCATTCACTCCTATTCAAACTGCAAATTGCCTGACTCAACGAACAGAACCACTCGTGCCTTATTAGAACTTTGACACAGCAGGATATGATCTCATTCCAATACAAACAAACATCTTCCTTCTCTATACACTGAGCATTCTTTATCATCAACAGCTCAAGACATCCTATTATTTCCAAACATCTACGAAGCACCATATATCCTTTGTCAAAATTTTGCTTCACTCATGCCATCCTCGGCTCAGTTTCCTGTAACCAAAACTGATCCACCAGCATACCTCGAAAAGGAACCAACATAGCACACAACAGTGCAATCAGCTAATCAACAGCAACCTCCCCAACTTGGCTCGAACCCATATATATTAGGACGCACTCAATAACCCATAATACTTTTACTCTAATGATGCCACAATATCATAGTGATATTAAACACAAATTATCTACAAGTCTGTGAAAACACCGATCATCTAGTATTGAAATCCTCTGCAAACCTTGCATTCATACCCATGTCAGCTGAGTCCTCTCTCTTAATCGACCCAGATTTTCAAATTACAACACGTACCTTTCAATTACACATGGGATATTCTAACGTACACATAAGGATCATACCACTCAAGAACACTCCGCAGGAGATATCCCACTTGCTTCACCTCAATTTAGTATTTCAGCATGCCTTCCACCATCATATACGTTGCACAGTCATTTAGTCTTCCTGGGTCTGAACTCATTCCGCCACATGTATTGCACTTCACTCCCCAACTAGGAGACACAAAAATATTCTTCACGCGCCCATATTCGGGCTACACATCAAATCACAATAAGAATCAAATCACTTAACAGTTCATCTATTATCCAACAGACTTCTTCGTCACTACCAAGTCATATAGATACATCTCGCAGTACTAATCTACTCATCACATGGATATCCAACCGACGTTCTGGCTAATAAGGACAATAGCGAGCATATAAGTCCAAACACTTGCTCATATAATCAGCACCTTGGTGCCCAAGCCATAGGCAAGGATCCGGCCAAGTCCTCTAGACTGGCCCAACATCAAACTCACGGAGATCACATCTCGCCCCTTGATCAGGGAATCACAAGCCA
>MU691896.1:1102-35874 GCA_026770625.1 Nicotiana glauca
AAAGCTCATTACCTCGAACACATACAAAGAATTAATCATACCCTTACCATACCAATTCGGTCTATTATCAAGCTATTCCGTCTATCAAATTTCTCTTTTTATTCATCATCCACTTGATATTTCTCCCTCGTTGTAGCATCACAATGCCTCCATCCAGGCCTACCACACGAGACTCGAACATAAGACCACACTGTCTAAGACCCATAGGCCACCGAATACTCTCTCAAACATTCCCAGAAACACCACATTCCCAAAATACTCTACTATGAAGAACCTCCTGTGAATCTAAATCTGTTACCCTTTTTTTTTATACTGATGCATAGAATCCCATAATTACATAAAAATACCACAAGTCTTGACATTTCCCGATGAATACACAGTCTCTGACCACATTCACAACCTTGAGGCACCTGATTGATACATGTAAAATCTTGAACACATTAGAATCATTCTCGAAAGTCATTCACTCTTATTCAAACTGCAAATTACCCGACTCAATGAACAAAACCACTCGTGCCTTATTAGCACTCTGACACCGCAGGATATGATCTCATTCCAATACAAACAAACATCTTCCTTCTCTATACACTGAGCATTCTTTATCATCAACAACTCAAGACATCCTATCATTTCCACACATCTACGAAGCACCATATAACCTTTGTCAAAATTTTGCTTCATTCGTGCCATTCTCGGCTCAATTTCTGCAACCAGGACTGATCCGCCCGCATGCCTCGAAACGAAACCAACATAGCACATAACTGTGCGATCAGCTAATCAACCTCAACCTCCCCAACTTGGCTCGAAGCCATCTATCAGGACACACTCAATAAACCATAATGCTTTTACCCTAATGATGACACAATATCATAGTGAGATTAGACTCAAATCATCTACTTCTTTATGAAAACACAGATCCTCGGATATTCAAATCCTCTACAAACCTCGCATTCATTCCTACATTAGCTGAGTCCACTATCTTAAGCGACCCAAATTCTCAGATTTTAACACATACCCTTCAATTACACATGAGATCTTCTAACAATATACATAAGAATCGTACCACTTAAGAACACTCCGCAGGAGATAACCCACCTGCTTCGCCTCAGTTTAGTATTTCAGCACACCTTCAACCATCATACCCATAGCACAGCCATTTAGTCTTCCTGAGTCTGAACTCATACCGCCACACGTAATGTACTTCACTTCCCAACTAGGAGACACGAAAGTATTCTTCACGCGCCCATAATTGGGGCTACACATCAATCACGATAGGAATCGAACACTTAATAGTTCATCCATTTTCCAGCAGACTTCTTCGGCACTACCAAGTCACATAGATACATCTAGCAGTACTAACATACTCATCACATGGATATCCAACCGCCATTCCGGCTAATAAGGACAATACTGAAGATATACGTTCAGAACACTTGCTCACACAATCAGCACCTCGGTGCTCAAGCCATAGGCAAAGATCCGGCCTTAAGTCCTCCAGACTGGCCCAATATACTCACAATGATTACCTTTCGCCCCTCGATCGGGGAATCACAAGCCATCAAGGCACATATAATATCGAGCGCTCATATGCGCATACAGACGTGTAGAAGGAATTTCAAGAGTTATATCTCAAGCTGAATCAAGTACGCACGATAAGAATTCCAAGAAAGTGAAGTTTTCCTAAAGGTTCTGCAGCCTCTCGAGGATAAATACAGACGTCTCCGTACCGATCCGCGAGACTCTACTAACCGGCTCATGACTCATGAGGCCTAGTAACCTAGGCTCTGATACCAACTTGTCACGACCCCAATCCCGATCGTGATGGCGCCCAACAAAATTGCTAGGCAAGCCCGACCAATTAACACTCACAACCCAATCACACATCTCATTACAAATTTATAGCATTAAATTAACAGTTCAACAAGTCTATTAACCAATAATTTAGATCGAGACAATATGGAATATTGACATAACCAACTTCTCCCAAAGACCTGGGGTCATGAGTCTAGAGCCTCTAAGATAACAAAAAAATAAATCCTCAGTAATGTTGATGTTCTAAAATGAGGAAATCATAAAGGGATAGGGGAGGAGTCGGGTCCTGCGAACGTCAGGCAGCTACCTCGAAAACTCCTGAGAAGCTCTGAAAATAGCAAATAGCTCAACTATGCTCCCGAGACACCTGAATCTACACGCATGGTGTAGGGAGTAAAGTGAGTACTTCCAACTCAGTGGTAATAGACATATATAATGGCTGAGAGTAAGAAATCCCAAAATATAACAATGCAAAGCTATAACCAATAATTCTACACATTTAACGATGGAACAATATCAGGCAATGACAGGTAACACAGATAGATATCGATGCATGAACGCAATGCAATGCACATGACCGCTGCGGCGTACAGCCCGATCCATTTGGGTACCCGCGCTCACTGTAGGGGTTCAGACTTCGAAGGGGCTCCTACAGCCCAAGCATAATATCATCATACCATTCGCTACGGCGTGCAGCCCGATCCACTCTCAGTCCAGATATATGCATGTAAGCCACACAGGCACAGTCAAGTTTATTATTTTCAGTTCCAATTATTAGGAATTATAGATTAAGTGTTTATAACTTTAGGAATTTACAAATCATGTTGAGACAGTGTTTAACTCAGGACTGATATCATGAAAACATGCTAAGCATCATGGAAACAGTGATAATAATCCCTAAGGGATCCAAATAATCGGTACGCAGCCCAAATGTGCTCATAGCAATCCAAGTAGGATGTTTACCAATCAATTTCTAGTCAATGCACATTATGAACATCACTCGGACGGACAAAGCCATAGTCCTCCAATCACAAACGACCCCGCACTTACCGTAGAGTACGTGTCTCGCCTCAATATAGCGTAACAGTGTGATATACCGGCATTTCAAACCCTCAGGTCATCATCTACATCTATTACTCACCTCAAGCCGGCCGAAGACTAGCCCGCATTTCCCTTTCCTCTCGAATCGACCACCTCGCGCGTCGAATCTGGCCAAAACCACAACGAATATGTTACAATAGGCTAATAGAACGCAACCCAATCGAAAAGACTCAAAAAAACACCAAAAATCAAGAAGTTGGCAAAACCCGAGCCCTGGGCCCACTTCTCGAAAAATTACAAAATTTACATCACCGGACTCCTCGTCTCGCCACGAGTCTATACATATCAAATTTACCAAAATCGGAGTTCAATTACCCCTTCAAAACCCATATTTAAACTCTCTTAAATTTCAAGCCCTAACCTCTATTTTTAACCTTTAATTCCTTGAAATTTAGTAATTAATCCATGTTTTTACACCATAATAACATAATCCGAGTCTAATAATTCATACCTGGTGAAACCCCTTCGAATTCTCTTCAAAATCACCCAAAAAACCGCCTAAGTTGAAGTCCAAAATATTTTTCTTCTCTTTCAAAATCGTGAACCACTGTTCACTTAACCCAGGTCGATTTCCGCTTCTGCGGTCAAATAACCGCACCTGCGGTTACCGCACACGCGACCAACTGACCGCTTATGCGGTCTGACTTAAAATCCACCGGACCGCTTTTGCGGTCAAGAACCGCTTCTGCGGTCGCCGCATTTGCGGATCCACATCTGCTTTTGCGGAAAACTCTGGTCCCTCAAGGACCGCTTTTGCCACCAATACGCCGCATCTGCGGAGCCGCTTATGCGGTCCCTTTTCCACAGATGCGGAAACAACAGAACCAGCAATACAAACCTGAAGCCAAACTCAAAACTTCTCGTTTTTAACACCCGATCTCACCCTGATGCCCCTGGGACCTCAACCAAAAGCACAGACATGATCTAATACCCTATCCAAACTTGATCGAATCATCAAAACACTATCGTTAACATCAAAATCCTCAATTTTCATCAAATCAAAGCCTAAGTNTGCATACACATCACAAATCACCTAACGAAGCTGCTGCAACTCTTGGAATTCCATTCCGACCCTCAGATCAAAATCTCACCTATCAACCGGATATCGCCAAAATGCTAACTTCGTCAATTCAAGCCTAATTCTACACCGAACCTCCAAAATCAATTTCGATCGCACTCCTAATTCGCAAATCACCTCCCGGAGCTAACCGAACTNAAAGCTTTTCTTAAAGAGACTAAGTGTCTCATTTCTTATCAAAATTAATCCAAATCAACTCTAACACACCACATACCGATAACGAAATATGAAGAAGCATGAAATGGGGGGAAACAGAGCAATAACACATGAGACGACGGGTCGGGTCGTCATAGAAAGCCTCACCAGAATGGCTTCTGAGTGGTATACGGATCAAGAAATTGCTCATTGGCATGTGTGGGATGATATGGCCCGAGATTTTGTCCGCCAATTCTAATATAATGTGGACATCGCTCCCGACAGAAATTCCTTGTCCAATTTAAAGAAGAAAACCGCAGAAAGCTTCTGCGAATATGTCGTCAAATGGCGAGAGCAAGCGGCTAGTGTAAAGCCTCCAATAGACAAAATTGAAATGGTCACGGTCTTCCTGCAAGCCCAAGAGGCCGACTACTTCCATAACATGATGTCTGCTGTAGGTAAGCCATTTGCTGGGCTATTAAAATTGGGGAAATGGTTGAAAACGGTTTAAAAACAAGTCGAATCTTGAGCCATTCTGCTTTTAAGGTCACATTACAGTCTACTCAGAATGGTTCAGACGTTTTGATAAACAGAAATGGGAGTGAATAGGAAGTCATGACGGTTTCAAGCTCGACGGGGGCCCGCAAGTCATTCAGCCGATCATATGCGCCTCCTATCGTCCCACCACACTGTGATCCCATTCAAGATGATGCTTATGCCGTGGCACCGCCTCCCTACGCGGTGATGAGTACGCAATCTTACACGCAGCCACAACATTATCCACAAAATTGAGCTCCACCTCTAGGAAATACCCATCCTTACCAAGCTCCATATAATCATCAACCAAATGATCCCCAATACAATCCTCGCCCAAGAGAGCCTTTCAAAAAGAATCAATTCACCCCTATTGGTGAATCATATTCAAGGTTGTTCCAAAAGCTAATCAGGCTAGATCTATTGCAGCCAGTGGCCCCGAACCGGCCGAATGCCGAGTCCCCCTCGCACCGAGCTGATGCTAGATGTGAATACCACTCTGGAGTAGTAGGACATAGTACATAGGACTGTTGGACCCTCAAAAGGGCAGTTGAAGATTTAATTGAAGCTGACAGAATTATTTTTCGGGAGGAAGAAGCTCCTGATGTGATGAACAATTTGTTACTTGCTCACAACACTAGGCCAATAGTCGGAATGATTTGTGAAGATAAGGAATTTGATCTGGCACAGAAGGCCATTGCATCCATTGCTGAAATAGAAGAAAAGCTGAAAAACGGTCGCCAAGCCTGAAAGTTCCTCGTCAGACGAGAGCCTTAGTAGCCAGTCTTCCTATCCTTTATGTGTTTGGATTATCTCAGGGTGTGATCCGGATATTTTACTTTATTGTCTTACTTTCCGATGTAAATCCTTCTATGTCCAAATATTGAAAAAAAATAAAGAAATCTATCAATCAAAAAATCAAAAATCGAAAAAAAAGTCAAATGAAATTAATATTTCATTGTCCAAGAATGTCTCTCTTCTTAATCTTGTCATTTTTCTTATTCTCTTTTCAGTTATGTTAAATGCAGATTTTAATAATATGACATGCTTGCGGACTTCATGTCCAGATCCCAAAATGCTGTCAGACTTCGAAATATTGAATCAAGAGTCGAAATGCAAAGAAGATAAGTTTGAGGAAATAAAACAAAGAGTGGGAACAACTGAAGAAAAATTGGTTCCGGAGTGGAAAGTTCCATACATTGCAACAAGAGTACTACCAAAAGGGTGCATTATACTTGGGACACATTGAAGGAAATGTCCCTGAAACAACAGTCAATGCGAGTGCAGTGAAAAGATACTATGTTGGATCCTCCGTATAGTTCTAATATTCTCCGGTTGGGATGACGAAGGCTTTCTTTCTCACTATCCAAACGCTTAACCCTTTGCAAACCCACTCGAGCTGGTTACTCTTCTATGATTACCCTCTTTGGAGCCTGAAAGTATTATTGAAAAAAAAATGAAAAGAAATAAAAAAAGGAATAAAAGACAAGGAAAATGGAAACAAAAAAAAAATGAAAAAGAGAGGAAAAGGAAAAAGAAAGAGAAAACAAAACAAAACAAAACAGAAAAACCAAAGAAAAATCAAAAACAAAGTTTTCATGAACTGCGTTCGACTTGATTCCAAAAGGATACGTAGGCAGCCTCTCTGGGTTTAGTCACACCAAAATAAAAATTCAAATTCTCCCCAAAGAGTGAAATCGAGGCAAGTGTTATAATGGTTCAGGAATGATCCCGCCTGAATGGTTCCAAAGTTGTAGTTCAGTCAAAATCATTTTTACCCAAACCCTGTTCAAGTCATTTTGATCAATCGGTTAGAATGTTCAAGGACCGAAGAATAGAGTTACTTGGATCTGATACAACAAAATGAGAGAAATAAAATGAGGGAGTCTTATTGGTAAAAACCCACACGGGCACCGTGAGGCGACGGTAAGTAAAGAAATCAAAATGAGAGAGTCTTGTTAGTGAAAACTCGTAAAGAGCATAATAAGGCAATAGTGAGAAGAGAAATGAGAGAGTTAATTTCGTGAAAACTCGCAAAGGGCACCCCTGATCGAAAAGAGGATCCTCACAGCCATCGGCACCGACAAAGTCCTGGCAAGGTTTCTCAAATTTTGAAGCAAAAGTTGTGATGAATTTCTGAAAGTCGGACGGTTTACACAGATCAGGCACCAGTCCAAAAGCCATATCATGTTTATTGAAGTCCGCATGTACTCCAGATAAGTCCTTATTTCCTTCCCCGAAAGGGACACTTCTTGTTTTAAACTCATTCTCTATTACATTGTTTGTTTTTTCTTTGAATCCCTTTCGGTCTAACACTTTTTCGGAAGTGAGACAAAGAAGGGATGGCAAGACTGATTTACAAGGCTTTCATTTGATACAAGCTAATATGCAAAAGGAACCTAGCCTCGTCAGGGGCATCAACTCGACTTCGACTGGCCATGGCGGTCGATGCTTCGAAATAAAAACACTTGGAAGGAGAAAATCAAATTGAAGTGCCTATAAAGGCAAATGCAGTTGAAAAGATTGAGTCCCACGTGACTAACCATCTCGGCAAAGGTTTGAAAAGGCAAGGTGCCCCAAATGCTCTAAAATTGAAGTTGGAAGAAAGAATCCAGAAACGAAAGGCCTGAGAAGGCGAAATAAAGTTGGAAAAGGTTAAGTCCCACGCGACTAGCCGTTGCAGCAAAGTTTGAGGAGCCAAAGTTCCCCAATGCTCTGAAAAGCAAAAAAGAAAGAAAAAAAATAGAAGAAAAAATCAGAATGGAAAGGCCTAGGAAGGCAAGATAAAGTACAAAGGTTGAGTTCCACCGACCAACCGTCATGGCAAAGTATGGAAAAATCGGAAGTTCTCCAGGGCCTAAAATTAAATCGGTCATGAGGGAACAAATAACTGCAGTTGAGATCTTCATCAAAGAAGTTAGGCCGAGATCGAGTGATCAAAACCATCAAAGCCACAAAACCAACCATCGTTGCAAACTAACAATTGTTCTTTGTTTGAAAATAGGAAACTGGTGCAATCCAAAGCAACCTTGCAAGAAGCAGGTGCAACCAAAAAGAAATTGCACAAGAGCTAGAAATAGCTTTGCAGTAATAATCGATCCGAAAGGGAAGTCTCTTCCAAATTCTTTCCTGCATTTTTATTCAAATAAGTAAAAAAAAAAAGAAGAAAAATCCAAAATCATGGTAGCATAGGGCCTCCAATCTCTAGTTGCATCCTTCCAACATAAGGCCTCATTCCCTAGTTATCCCTGGCATAACCTAGGGACCTTTTTTCTTTTTTTTTCCGGCATAACCCGTGGACCTCCCTGGCCCCACGGACCTTTTTCTTTTCTCCTAGCATAACCCGTGGACCTCCCTAGCATAACCCAGGGACCTTTTTTCTTTTCTCCCAGCATAACCCGTGGACCTCCCTGGCATAACCTCGGGACCTTTTTTCTTTTCTTCCGGCATAACCCGTGGACCTCATTGGCATAACCTCGGGACCTTTTTCTTTTCTCCCAGCATAACCCATGGACCTCCCTGGCATAACCCAAGTACTTTTTTCTTTTCTCTCGGCATAACCCGTGGACTTCCCTGGCATAACCCAAGGACTTTTTTCTTTTTTCCCGGCATGACCAGTGGACCTCCCTGGCATAACCCAATGACCTTTTTCTTTTCTCCCGGCAGAACCCGTGGACCTCCCTGACATAATCCAGGGACCTTTTTTCTTTTTCTCCCGGCATAAACCGTGGACCTCCCTGGCATAACCCAATGACCTTTTTTTTTTCGACATAATCCGTGGACCTCCCTGGCATAACCCAATGACCTTTTTTCTTTTCTCCCGGCATAACCCGTGGACCTCCCTAGCATAACCTCGGGACCTTTTTTCTTTTAACCCGGCATGACCCGTGGACCTCCCCGGCATAACCCAAGGACCTTTTTCTTTTCTCCCGGCATAACCCGTGGACCTCCCTGGCATTATCTAGGGACCTTTTTTCTTTTTCTCCCGGCATAAACCGTGGACCTCCCTGGCATAACCCAAGGATCTTTTTTTTTACGGCATAACCCGTGGACCTCCCTGGCATAACCCAAGGACCTTTTTTCCTTTTTCCCGGCATAACCCGTGGACCTCCCTAGCATAACCCAAGGACCTTTTTTCTTTATCCCGGCATGACTTGCGTACCTCCCTGGCATAACCCAAGGACCTTTTTCTTTTTTCTCCGGGCATAACCCGTGGACCTCCCTGGCATAACCCAAGGACCGTTTTTTCTTTTCTCCTGGCATAACCTGTGGACCTCCCTGTCATAACCCAAGGACATTTTTTCTTTTCTCCCGGCATAACCCAAGAACCTTTTTTCTTTTATCCTGGCATAATCCGTTGACTTCCCTGGCATAACCCAGAGACCTGTTTTCTTTGTCTCCCGGCATAACCCATGGACCTCCCTGGCATAACCCAAGGACTTTTTTTCTTTTCTCTCGGCATAACCCGTGGACCTCCCTGGCATAACCCAAGGACCTTTTTTCTTTTCTCCCGGCATAACTCGTGGACCTCTTTGGCATAACCCATGGACCTTTTTTCTTTTCTCTTTTTCTCCCGGCATAACCCGTGGATCTCCTTGGCATAACCCAGGGACCTTTTTTCTTTTCTTTCGGCATAACCCGATGATTTCCCCGGCATAACCCGAGGTCCTTTTTTTTTCTTTCCAGCATAACACAGTCAGCTTTCCAGCATAACCTGGCAATCCTCCCAAATTTAGGGCTTCACTCCCTACTCCTAAGGATACACAATCCTGATTTTTATTACTTTCAATAAAGAAATGGTTTAGATTTTTGTTACAAATAACTCACAAAATTTTCCTAATGAAAATTGGGGCAAAAAAATTTCGTTCATTTATTTGCTTTGCTGCCTAAATAGGTTTTCACCGTGAGGCACAAGGTTTGAGATGACCAAAAGAAGAACTCTCAACCCAAATAAAAGAAAAAAGGTTGAACTCAAGGGGTAGAAGCGGAGAAAGGATGCGGACTGCTCAAAATTTGACTGAAGTCACAAGCTTTCCAAGTCCCGCCTTTATCCGAAAAGCTGAAGAAAAATGAACTAGCAGTTGCAGTTGACGAGCATCAAGATTTAAATCGGAGTATGCAGCAATAACTAGTCAAGACTCAAGTTCAAGCTTCAAGAGATTTATATATAGGAATTTTGTAACTCGTCGTTGATAGGCTTAGCTAACTTAGCTTTTTATTTTCCATTTTGGTGTAATAAGGAGCTCAGCAAGCAAAAACAATAGCAACAGCAGTGAAATCACAGCTTCCTGGTAGTCCCAGCTATCAAAACTTCCAGAACTACACTGACTTGATTCCTTTATAACTAAGGATATGTAGGCAACTTCTGAAGTAAGATTCGGTCAGACTTTTTTAAAAAAAAATGCTTTCCATGTAGTTTCAAACGGGCACAAATCCCTCATAATTGCTCATTTTATCTTTACACGAAAACCCTTCATGTTTTCGAACAAAGAGGGGCAGCTGTGAGCACGTGATTTTTTTCCTATATGAATCGCTCCTATAAAATCAAAGAAAATAGATTTTTTCCAATTATTTGCCATTTTATAGGATTTTGTAGGATTTTTATTTAATTGTTTGCATTTTGTGCATGTTTAAGTTTTATTTAAATCATGAAAAATACCAAAAATAACATGTATTGCCTTTAGGATTTGTTTTTCCATTTTTAGAATTAATCATAATCATTTGCTTTAAAGAAATTTGAAAATCACCAAAATAGCTCATCTTTACATTTTTTGTCTTTTAATTTTGGTTTATTGATTTTCTACTTTTAATTTAGGATTAAGTAGTTTTTATAATTTTTTGTAATTAGTTAATTAATCTAATTTCATATTTTTGGATAATTTAGAATTTTTAATTTGTAGTATTTTAATTTTAAAAAAGAGGGAAAATTTGAAATAAAAGAATGAATTGGAAAAGAATTGAAATTGGGCCATCTTTAAACACCCACCAGCTCAATCTCCCTACCCAAACCCGCCTGACCCGCCAAGCCCATAACCTAATCCCTTCCCCCATTAAAAGGATCCAAGGCATCAGACGATTAGACCCCTAGACCTGGAAAAACCTAAGAAACTTAACGCATAAGTCTAGCGCCGCAGGGAGAAGGAGATGCCCATTTTCTTGAACACCCAAAAGATGCTGCTGCTTCTCATCCTCAGCTCACCCCTCGCTGCTTCTTTCTTCTTCGTCATTTTTCCACAGACCCCCTTTTGACAAGGAGAACAACACCAGCTTCTCTATTCTATAACCACAAATCAAAGACCTTTCCCTTTAAAAACAAAAAACAGAGGGGATGGGGAAGGGCAAGAAAACGCAACAAAAAAAGAAATAAAGAGGAGAAAATCTGTTCATTTTTTATTTTTGAATTTTGGCTAAAAATGAATTTCTTTTGAAATGTTAGAATTGGGTTCGGATCTGATTGAGGTGTGGGCTATTGAAGCTCGAATTTGTGTGTGTTTGTGGCTCATTTGCTGCTGCTCTATTGTTTGAACCAGCTGGTTTCGGCTTCTTCTAGCACAAATTTGCCCAGTTCAACCTTTATTTGGCTATTTGAAGATTATTTTTTCCAAGTTTTCTAGGAATTAGTCATTCCGGATTTATCAAGTGCACAATTAATTCAGCCTTCTCTTCCTTGTACCAGCAATGGATATTTTTTTTTGGCAATCCACTAGGCAAGTGCCTAGGGCTAGTTTTTTATTAATAACAGAAAAGAAAAATGCAACAATTAGAAAAAGTAGAAATAAGGGGGACAATAACACCGGTATTATTACCCATATAACACAAACCGGGCTAAACCTTACCTTACTAATCCTATTGAGGCTTGCAACCTCGTCTACTAACAAGCATGTAAAAATATGAACTTGAAAGAACCAAATATTCTATGATCATCACATAGTTTATAATATACTCTGTGATGAGATTACAGATGAGAATACTAATAAAGTGGTAGAATAAAATGTAGTACCCATTTGATTCTTGTCCATTTTTTTCCAACCTTGTAAACTATTCAATTTGAAATTCTTTGTCGTTTTCATCCACAATGTTCAAAAAGTATTCAAAAATTATTGTTTCTTTTTTGAACGGTTGGATCTTATTGATGAAGCTGTGGTAGCCTGCTTTTGTTTGGCAGGTCTTATAGGAAGTCGCCTAACAATTGCTTCTTTGTCAGACCTTGTTGCAATTTTCATCCAGATAGCACCTGCATTACTTGTTCCAATATGTTCCTCCATAATATTTGGTGGGGGTATCTAGTTATTGAATGCATGTGCGACCAGTAGGCTTACTTGGGATAAAATCTGGAGCCTCCAACTTGGTCTTTAATTTTCTAGTCAAAGTATTTTTAAAAAATGGCATTTAAAGTTCATCCTTGATAACTCTTTCCACACGATAGCTGGCAAATTGAACCTTTAGTTTAAGACCATTTTCCTGCTCCCTTTTCAAATTTGAGCAGATGAATTTATTTGACAAACATGCATCTGCCAAAATTTCTGTTGCAGCTGTTTCGTCTGTTACTGCATTCTGCTTCTGTTGCACCTTATTTTTCTTCTTTCCTGTTGATGCCTTTGAGTGCTGCTGTCCAGGGATAGGCGTTGCTTTATATTGAAACACAGTAATGGTACCATTTTTGTTCACATGATGTTGCTGCCCAGGTTTATTTGGTGTTGCTGCTACCATCAAGCTATCATTAGGCCTCGACATAGGAGTGTTCACATGTTGTTGCTGCCTAGATTGATTTGGTTGTGCTACTACCATCGCTCTTAATTTTGACGAGTTGCCAATTTTTGGTTGCTGCTGTCCAGTATTTGAGACTGCTGCTTGAGCAGTAATCTAATTCTCCACAAAATCAACCCCAAAATATACTTCATCATCATAATCGTCTTCCCACTCTTCTTCATCATTGTCCTCACGTTGGTTATCCCCAAGTTTTGATTTGATGGCCAATGCCTTCACATTTGCATGTATAACTTCATTGTTATTTCCAGCAGATACCATCAACTGCCCAGATTCTCCTTCAAACTCCCCAAAAGATTTGATGATTTGTTCGACTTGAGGATTCGAAAAAAAACAGTGTGGGAGCATTGGAGTGTGCCTCGAACTTTTGTGCGTCAGCAGTAACAAAGTTTTTGGACACATTTTGTTGACCACTTTTGTTCTTGGGAATTTGTTGTTGATTGTTATTGGCTAAATTTACCTTCTTCTTCTCATCTACAAATTGTTGTACCTTACTTTCTCCAAGTTTTTTATTTTGCACACCTTGAACTTCACCTATTTGTGCAGCAGCTACCTCAAGTTGCCCTGATCTTTTACTATTTGGAAAAATATCTGCTCGATCAGCTGTATGCGTAAAAAAAACTCCAGCTGAGTTTTCCATCCTATGAGAGCTACTGGGCACTCCTCGATCAGATAAATTAGTAGAGTTCGGGACAATTGCTGCTTGTGTAACCTGTATGGTCTTACCAGCATAACCTCGAATAGCAGCAGGTTTTTTAGCCTTCCCAAATTTCAAAGCTGCACCAGCTCGATCCTCATTAGCCTTTTTCTATTCTATCCTTGAGCCTTCAGTTCGATCGGTAAGAGTTGCATCATTAGAAGCATGTAGCTTATCAAAGATCTGCCCTACCACCACATTATTATTTGTTAATGTGGTAGTAGGGACTATTTTTTTAGGCAACTGAGAAAATTCAACATTTTGAAATTTAGCTCCAAATATAGTAGCATTTCCTATGTTAACAACATTGTTGATTATTGCCAAATCTTCTACAGCACCAGTAGAATCATCTAGTGCATCTGTATTAGCTCGACTACCAATTGTATTCAGAGCCCCACTATCCTTCAATTGTGAATCTGCATGACTTGGTTGTTTTCCACCTTTGTCACGTTGCTCTGACTCTGCTACTGCTGCATTATTTTTGGCAAACAAAGCTCGAACAATTGCAGCTAATGTACTATCATCCATTATCTGCTGAAGTTGCCCAAATTTGGACTCCCAGCTAAACCTTGATCAAGCACAGTATTTTCAGCCTTCAAATCTTGAGCATCTCTTGCCAGGGCTTCAGCAGCTAGACCAATTTCACCATAAACATAATTGTGCCCTGCATCACCAGAACCAATATTAACAGTTGAATCAACAACTGTTCGAATTTCCATCCAGAACCTTATCACATTCAGCTCCTTTTCCAAGTGTCATGTATAGAGGGTATAGAGAAAGCTCAATGTGAATTATAATCAGTCTTTCAAAGTAATTGATATGTCATTTAATATAGATCATGGACTACACTAATCTTTTCTCATGTACTGAAAATACATGAGATCTTGGATCTATGATTGTTGATTTTTCAATTTTATGATTCTCATTTTCTTTGCTTAACATCTTATTTTAGAGGTATTTCAGCCTGATTCAATTTGGATAATCGTTAAAGCTCAAAATATCTATTTCACATGTCTTATTGTTTGTCTCCCTTTTAGACAGGAACAAAAAAAATGCAAAAATGGACATGTACCGTCACAAGCTGGCCATCAAAACGGTCGCCCGCGTATTTACTTAATTTTCTTATTGCTTTTTTATCCAAAATTTCCATATACATAACTATGTTTCTGAGATCACTACTTTCTTCTCCTGATGGATACATAGCTTTATAAATATTTGTAAATATTGTAAACATAATACATAACAAAACTCAAAACATAAGTATATGACGTGCAAATATTCCTTAATATTGACAAAGGAACTCCTAGACTAACTCGGAACCCTTATATAAGGAAGGTAGAACAACATATGAAAATATGGTAACTCAAATAAGAGGCAAATGAATTACATCAAAAAACTACGAAACGAACCATATAATCACATGTCTTATTATACTTACATTTCGAACTTCTTTTGGAATCAAGTGAGCCATATGAACTATGTGTGGGATATAAAATATAATGTAAATGTAACAACATGTACAAATAAAGAAAATGAAAGTGGCACCTATTGTTCGTGCTGGATATGAGTCTCACCAGACTGTCCATCGCCCTCTCTTGATATATAGGGTTCATCTATATTATACACATATGTGTTTCATAGACCGTGACTAGGGTTTACCTCTACTATATACCTATGCGTTTCATCGACCATCCATAGTTTTCACCTATACTATATACCTACGCGTTTCATAAATCGTCCATAGGGTTCACCTATACTATATACCTATGAATTTCATAGACCGTGCATAGGATTTATCTATATTATACACCTATGTATTTTATAGGCCTCCATAGGGTTCACCTATACTAAATACTTATATGTTTCATAGGCCGTTCGTAGGATCTATCCATACTATGCACCTATACGTTTCATAGACCGTCCATAGGGTTCATAACACATCATTATGCACATGACCATATATAAATTCAAAGTTATATGATTAACATTACATTTATGGTCGTAAGTTCCCGGATCATTGGAATACTTCATGTTCGTGCTTATCATGGAGAAACACAACTCATTACATCAGCACATGTATGGTAGATAAAGGAGTATATTTCAATGGCACATGGACCAAATTCTTTTGCCATTAATTTCATCATAATCTAGCGCATGGCATCTCTCTTTCATCACCTGTCATCTTAAGGTCATTAGCTAAGTTCATGATTCTTAGGGACTTAAATCAAAGTCATTTGCATTTATTATTTTTGAAGCACACACACTATGATTGAAACCATTAGAACATACAATACCTCAAAATTCTCATTTTTGGCAAGCAAATACATTTCATGTTCATACTCTCAATCCCTTTTATTCGCCATGGGTGGCCATAGAATATTAAAAACAATTAAAACATTTCGGAACACCATATCCTCTACTCATGAGGACGTAAGAGCTTATGATACCCATTTCATTTGATATATAAATTGGAGTCATAGACATTCGTTAAATCAACCTCATGTGAAGTATCTTTGTGGGAATAAATAAGGATAAAAAGTGAAACAAAGACTTAAGCATATGGGCATATGATAAATCATGTGTACAAGAAAATCTAACATGATAAGAATTGGTACATCAGGGCAACCGTACTTTGAGTTCACAGTGAGATCATGAAATCTGATTCTATGGAGGGAGTTTAGCCAACATACCTTGCTTTAGCTTCCCTTAGATTACCACAACGTCCCAATACCTCTAGAAATTCCAACAACTAGAGATATGATAAAATTGAACCATAATTAGGAAGAGATTTATGGTTTCAGCTCACCAATGCATTTCATCAAGCACTAAGTGTGCAAACTCTACTGCAAGGTTTCTATGGTGGAATCCCTTCATCCCACAATAAATCATTCGCCAATTTAGTTGAAAAACCTCCCTATCACTCATGCATGTACAAAGACACAACTCTCCCACCTAAGAATCATACTTCTCATTACCTACTTTCAGTTCAAATCCCGAAATTTAAGGCTAGAGAGAAGAACCACCCCTTAAATGAAGATCATATAATTTCTCCCTTGAATCCCCAAAGCTTGAGCAAGAATTTGAAGCATGAAGATGTTGGTGCCCTTCTTTCTCTCTCTAGATACCTTTCCTCTCTCTATATCATCTTGCTTTGCTCCCAAATAACCCCCTTATGCCTTTTTATTGAAATGGGGTCGGGTAAAAAAATCTGCAAAAATAACCCCCGAAGTCAATTATGTTGTGCAATTTCGTGGGAGCAGAATAGATATGTGGCCAGCAGAATGGCCAAAAAATGGTATGTCAATTATGCGATACATATTTGTGGTAGTAGAATTGTTATTCGGCCATCAGAATGACCACAAAATGATTTTCAAATTCTGGGTTGGGTTTTGTTAATTCCATGATGAAGTTTCGCGGTAGCAAAATGGTTATGCGGCCAGCATAAATCCCACAAAATGTTTCTCAAATTTGAGTTGCTTCTGATTCAGTCTGTGATGATTCTCTAGTCAGTGAAACAAATTCGCTATAGTATAATGGACCACAAAATCGTCATTTTTTCAAATTCTTCTAGCAATTCCACTATGCATTGTACAATCCAAAAATATGTATTGTGGCACATTAGCTTATCTTTGCACCATAAAACTTATATGCTTGGCAAAATTTTCCAGGGCCAGTTTGTTTCCTAAGGCATTATTTTATGTTCTTGAGTTGCTTTTGGCTAGTTTCGCGCTATTTGGCAGTTGATTTACGCGGGATGGCATTTCTAGATTATTGGTTGGCTTGATCGGTATTTGATTTAGCTTACTTGAGGTATGTAACATATTTAATCTTGGATTTGATGGTAAATATCCCTGAGAACTATGATAATTGAGATGGGTTGGGGGTGACGCACGTGCTAGGTGGGGGTGCGGGTGTCTGCACCGAAGTATTCATGATATGGGTAGTTCTTAGGCTATTATATATCTTGTTTTTCTATCATGCTTCTTCCATATCATATTTTCTCCATTTATATGACTACGTGGTATATTATTCATGCTAGAAATCATGTGTAGGCTACATGTTCAACTATTTGAGACATGATAGGACTATTTTTGCCATGTTGAGCAATTTGCCTTATCTATAGTCACTGTACAGTCATGATAGCTACATCCGCATGTTATATCTCGATCTCTGTGCACTTTTGATATGGTGTCTCACATGTTATTCATGTACTTGCACGTGACATGAGTTTGAAATGTATTTGGGACATATTGTATTATTTCGTGTTATGTTTATGTGAGATGCTAGCATATTGATACTTGAGCAAATTGTTGACTGACGTGGGCCATAGAGACTTATTGATATGGATATTTTGATCGGGTTGCACGTCGCAATGATTATCTTAATATTGAGGTGATGCGTATGCCAGGCCCCACATTGGGCTAAGCTGTACTGATTTGAGGCTACGCGTGCACCAGGCCCCACTATTGGTCTAAGTGATTATGATTAACGCTTGGGTAGGAACCAGTCCTCCGAAGTCTGACATGCCAGCAGTGGGCGCAGACACAGTATTATATACACATGCTTGATGATGCACCCGTCGTGCTAAGTATGATTATTTTGATGGATCCATGATGATGAAACGAGGCATTTGAGCCAGGCACCTGAAGTGTACTAAAATTGTTAAACTGAGCTCTTGACATATATATCTGACATGTAGACATAGAGATGTACCTTCCTCATACTAAACAGTGACATGACATCTAATTATTTGAAATGTAGGCATAGAGATGCATTTTTCTCATGCTATCTGATAAATGAAAAGCCTTATTCGATGTTGTAAATTGGAAAAAACATAGTTTTTTTTATAAACTCATATTTAATTATTTTAAGTTGTACGATTTAGACTGGGACTATTATACCTGAAAAGCATATCTATTTTTCCGTGTCTGTGAATGAGCTAGGCATTACATCTCTTGAGTTATATACTTCTATTGTCTTCACTATACCTCTATTTTTCCGTGTCTGTGGGAGCTAGTATTGAAGATGAACCAACGTTCCGGTTATAGCTGCCACTAGTCCTAGGTAGCTTTAGATTTGCAAATTTGTTTATGTATATTTCGAACAGATGATGTATTTATTTCGTACCATCTTTGTAAATTCTATGTCTTAGAAGCTCATGATTGGGATTACCAATCCTTGGTTGTAAAATTCTTAGAAGCTCATAATTTGCTTATGTAATTTTACCAATCAGTAATTTTACTTATTTCTCTTATTATTTTTATTTGAGTTATATTGAGTGTTAACTGACTTACTTAGTGGGTTGAGTTAGGTATCATCAGGACTAGATGAATTTTGGGTCATGACAAAAAGTTAACAGAACAACAATAATGACATGTAACATTGTTGAATCCATGAATTCAGCAAATAAGTCTGCAAGAGATCTCCCAGAACTACAGTAACAAAAGCTCGCAACAGAAATACTTATAAATCTTAGACAGAAGTATGAAGATATGCTGGAAGAAAACTTTATTTCTGACGAAAGATGACAGTATAATTTTTATGACCACACTTCTTAGCTAAATTTCAGTTTGTATGATATTACACTAGAATAGTTTACGGTATATTTTTATATAGCGCTGATAAATCTATTTAATAATGTAGGTAAAGCCATCAAATAATTTATTGTATATAGTATATGATTGAGATAGCAGATATGTTGTCTGTACGGGGGGAAGGAAGTGTAGTTACATAAGACTTAATGAATAATTAGTGTATCCTATACCTAATGAAACTACATGAGAGATCCCTACAGAAATCTCAGAGTATGAGACGCTACCACCCAATGGGAAGATCAAACCGGAAAGGCCACAGAAATTGAGATACAAAAAGTCGCATGAAAAAATTCAAGAGATCAAAAGTTACATGTGGAATACGTGGACAAGAGTGTCACAACCGCAAAACGTGCAAGAATCCTCCAAATAGCACTTAACACACATTTAATTTCTTAAAAATTTGCATAGTATCAAATTGTTTCATTGGAATACTGTAATAGTGTTACTCATATATACTTTTCTGGAATAACGTTCAAGAAATATTTTGGTTTTATCTATCTCGGCTTCTTTTCTTTCATTTCAATTGAAAAATGAGATGAGGTCCTAATATATCCAACAGTTTTATTATAGAGAATATCATTATTCCAAATAGTCTTGGCATACTATAATATATACCATCATTACTGCTTTTCCCCATACGAAACAGTCACTACAACAAAATTGGCCTACGCCAACACTTTTTATAGGCAACGCTTGAAAAATATTGCCAAAAATAGCTATAGGCACGCTTTTATAAAGGTGGCCTTTATTAAAAGCTTTTGGCAACGGATTTTAGGTAACACTCGCAAAATGTGCTCTTTGTGTACGAAGACTACACCTGGTAAGTGTTGCCTAATGTAAAAATTTTTGAGAACGCTTCTCCACATATGAAGCTACGCTTTACTAGCATTACTTTTGGTATTTTTTTAAAAGCAACACCGTACAAACGTAGTCTAAAATTTTTACGAAATTCACACAAAACTTTCCCACTTAAACTATTCCCTCTAAAATTTCTAACTTAAAATATTCCCTCTAAAATTTTTCATAGATCGATTCAACCTCACTCTAGGTCTAGGTCTAGGGCTTGAAACACACAAAGAAAATTTTTTCTTCACTAGATTTTTCAAAAGAAAGGACAGTCCTTGGCACCCAGTCGGCGACGATCTTCAGAAGAAGATCTGATTTACTTCACTCGACTTCTAAAGACAACAAGAAAGGTTCGTCATTCGAGTTTTATCAATTTTTTGAAACCAGTATAGGGTTTATTCAAGTCAGTACTCGATTTATCCAGACATTCTCTGCTTTTATTTTGTATGTGCATTTAATTGCAAAAATTATAGTAATTAGTTGTATTTTTTAATGTATAGTAAATGGAATTTTTTAGGGAATTCTGTGCCTTTCTTCTGAATTTGGGAGAAACACGAGTTAGACGATTTGTAGAACTTTTAATGTATTTGTGTATGGATAGACTTGTTGTGCGTTTCACATAAGAGGTTTGAAATCGTTCTATTAGAATTTGTTATACTGCTTTATTGTCTAACATACTTCACCTAAATTTTAATATTTTTATATTTTTGATAATGCATTTGTTTCAATTCTTTTGTATCTCTTGGATAACAAAGGAAGAGTAGAGATTGCCGATGATATTTGAAATATCCACTTAAATAATAAAATATTGTGAAACTCACGAATTCAGCTACACCGTATTTCTTCGGTGGAACTCAGCTTGATTGACTTGAATAAAGCTAAAACTTCTATTTTTAATTGAAGAACTCGAATATTTCAAGAGGACACAATTCCTTTGAATTTATGTTTGAGATGAGTTTACAAATTTAATGTAGAAATAATTCTGGTGGCATGAACCTGAAGCTTTAAACCGGTTTTGTTTGTTTTATTTTTTTATAACAGGTATACATCATTGGCTGTGGTTTGACCAAGAAGTACAAAAATCTTTAGACAATAAGCATACCATCCAGGTACAAAAATTAAACATGTAACTAAATTGTATTTTTACAATTCTCAAAAAAAGAAAGAGAAGCTACAGTATGTTAGTATTATAGATGATTAATCTCTTTTTATTATTGTTTTCATATAAGTAATCTTATTTCTTTTGTTTGCACTATTTTCTTTGTCTGTAGTATAGTCTTGCTTTGCTTTGTTGAGTTACGCTCTGGCTAGTTTAGTATCTCGTAAAAATTTATATAATCTTGTCCTTATTTAATAGCATTGTGAGAGAAGATATAACATATATTTACACTACAACAAATTTGGTCTAAGGCTACGCTAGTTTTTCCCATGCTTGAAAAACGTGGTCAATACTATCTGTAGGCACGCTTTATAGGAGTTTCCTTTGTTTATGTCTTTTGGCTACGCAAAATTTAACAATGCCTGTAATGTGTGCACTTAGGAAGTATAGACGGCGCTTTAAAGATGTACGCAAATCTTAAAATAATTAGCAATACCTTTTTATATTTATTGCTACTCTTTCAAGCGTGCTATATTTGTAATACTAAAGGCAACACTTTATCTGTGTATTCTAAAGTTCTCTAAATTAAAACAATTTAGCAAAAAACGTATTCCCTCCATATACTTTTGCCAATAGAGTATATTTGCCTCTAACTCAAAATAGTCAAAAGAGTTCCCTCCGTAATATCTCGAGTTCAGAGTTTCTGTATCTTCTCACATATCGATCAATTCTACTTCTCCATGGAACAAATTATCAACTCTTATATTGTAGTGTGGTTTGCTTCTCTCTTCAAAAGGTAAAATTTGATTTATGCTGTTAAGAATTGTTATTCATATCAGTAATTTTTTTGTGTTTCTTTCACGAAAATTGATTTACCAGTTTAGATCTATTTCTCAATTCCTAAAGCAAGGAATCTCCTCCATGAATTAGAACTTTGAGTGGAATTGAACACTTTACGGCAACTAGGTTAGGATACAGGAAAAATACAATATGCAAATTTTAGTGAATACCAAAGTTCTAATTATTAAAAAAAATTGGTATGAGAGGTATATGTTACATAGCTTAAAGGATTTATATTAGCTAAACTCTTAAGGAAACTTTCTTAGAAGATCTAATGTTCTCTTAGTGAAGTAAAAATCTTAATGTTTTAGACGTCTCATAAAAATTCTGTGGCTAAAGAAGTTGAAATATAGGTATTAAACTCGGCATATCCGGGTATTGAACTCTTAATTAATACTCATAAGCATAGTTATTCCTTCTTTCTTCTTTATGTTCAAATTTTACTTGAATATTGTACGTATGCTTCAAAAGAAGATAAATTCTATAGAGAACTCGTATGGACATGGGATAGTTGAATGATGCATCATCTAGTTTTTTAATTAAAATTACAATAAATTCATATATTGTATTGATGGTAATCACTGATGCAAGCAGAAAAAGAAAGAAAATAGCATACCTTTATCTCTATAACTTTGATCTCTGATTTGGGATAGCTTTTGATGGATTTTGTACTTACTATATGACATGATGATAGCTGCACAAAGAACAACTGAAGAAGCCATAGGTTTGATCAGCTTTTTACCATAAGAAATTAAAATTTCAGGATAATAAAACACACAAAGGTTCTGAGCCTTAGATTATCTTTTGTCCATGAGCATAAGAGCATGAGGATGTGTAGAGAGCATGAGCTTGAAGTTAATAGTCATGAGCGAAGATCTAAATGGAGCAAGGCCAAGAGTCATAGTCAAAACTTCTCCTAATGATTCGAAAGTCGTATTATGCATGAGGATGTGCCTGATTTTATAAAACAATTATCTAGAGGACCAAATTCAATTGCTAAAAGATATTCTGGGTATCTCACTAATGGATATAGATTCCATACGAGGCAGCGTGATGCAAGGCGTACAGCACAAAATAGTGGTGTTACATTAGTTGCATTAACTAAAAGTTTTGCAAGCTACAAGGATAAAAATCCGGTTGATGGAAATTTGACTTATTATGGTAGAATAATTGATATCATTGAGTTAGATTATTTTGGACATTTTAAGGTTGTGTTGTTTAAGTGTGACTGGTATGAGGCTGAAGAGGATACTTATGGTCTTACTTATGTCTACTTCAACAAGAAATGCTACCAAGTAGAGCCCTTCGTGCTAGCATTACAAGCGCACAAATGCTTCTATGTACAAGATCCATATGATCAAGACAAATATTATGTTATGAAGACTGTCCCAAGAGATTTATTTAACATAAGTGACCAATATGAATCTGATGTTCCCTTCTGTTATGAAAATGAGCCGTATGAAAATTCGATGAGCCCATCTATACCCAATGATGATGGTTAAGTTGTCTTAGTAAGGAGTGATGTACCTGCAACCATAATTGATGTGCCTCCAGAAGGATATCGCACTCAAGAAGCTGAAATTGAATCGGAAGATGAGTTCGATGTTGAGAATACATCATGAATTTGATTCTAATTTAGAAGTTGAATGCTTATAATATGTCCATCTAGAAAAATAGTTCAATTATTGATTGATTAACAACTAGAGAGACATTAAAAACTCATGATTTAGATGTCAAACTGATGACATTTGCTTGGAGATGCTTTCTTGTCTATTTCATCTATTTCTATTATTCATTTATTCGCTTCTTATGTTCTCTTCTCGATTTACTTTATATTTTCTAAATTTATTAGTTTCAACATTTATGCACAAAGTTTATGCGATTTTGCACAATATTTTTGCATTTTCTGCATATTTTGCACAACGTTTCAGCATTTTTGCATAGTATTTCTGCGACTCTGCACAGTGTTTCTGCATTTTCTGCATTTATGCACATCATTTTGGCATATAAGGCGTAACAAGCATTGTCTTTGTTGACTAATAAGACCACGTTTTAAGCGTGACTTGTAAGGTAACATTTGAAAAGCGTTTCCTTAGGTCAAAGGTTACGCTTCTTTTAGCCACCCCCAGAAAAGTGTTGCCTAAAGTCGAAAAGTGTGGCCTTTGACCAAAGACCACACTTTTTGCTAGTTTAGGCCACGCTTTTTCGGGGTAGTCAAAGACATAAAATATTGTAGTGAGTATGCCACTATTTTTGGGTATACTCTATAAAATACAACGATTACTGGTATTCATAGGGGTTTTTGGTATACTACAATGTATACCATTAATACCAAGATTGGTATACTACAATGTATACCATTAATACCAAGATTATTAATATTACCAGGGATCTTGATATACTCTGTAGTATACCGGGTTTATTTGCATTGCCAGGAATCTTAGTATACTATAAAATATACCATTATTCCCAATCTTGCAATACTATAAAGTATACTATGTTTATTGGTATTCTATCACGACCCTAGTTCGCCCTCCGTGAACTATCGTGATGGCACCTAGTCCCTGTAACTAGATAAGCCTAACCATGCGGAAATAATCTATACTTGCGGAAATAAATAGACAAAAGTCAAAAATAACTGAATGGAACAATATATAAATGCCGCTTGGCATATAAACACAACCTCAAATTCTGATACACTATCCCAAAACCTGGAAACTCATGGATCCACAAGCTAAGAAAGTACTACATAACTCTAATATCCAAAATGTCTAACAAGAATAGAAGTACAGAAGGGCCAAAAGCTAAATACGGGAATAGAAAAGAGACTCCTTGGTCTGCGGACGTGGCAGATATACCTCGAAGTCACTAGAGCAATTGCCTTGCCTCAGGGGTGATAGGACCGAATATAAGTACCTGGATCTGCACATGAAAAACATATACAGAAAAGGGCTTGAGTACACCACAGCAGTACTCAGTAAGTGCCAAGCCTAACCTCGATTGGGTAGTGACGAGGAAAGTCAGGGCCGTACAGAGATAAAATACAAGATATAATCCAATAGTGTGAAAGGAGCAGTATAAGTAAGTGCGAACATCAGTAATATAGCACAGTGTAAAGAGAACAGCAACAAGTTCACAGAACAACGCAAATACAATGTAAACACTGGAGGTAACACAATTTAGTACCAATAATACCAACATGGGATCTCCAAGATACCGTCCTCAGTCCCATTTTCATTTCATCTGTCCAGTGGATCTCCCGGGATACCGTCCCGTAGTCCAACTATCATCAGTCCAGTGGATCTTCCGGGATACGTCCCGTAGTCTAACCACCATCAGTCTAGTAGATCTCCTGGGATACCGTCCCGTAGTCCAACTATCATCAGTCTAGTGGCTCTCCCGGGATACCGTCCCGTAGTCCAACTATCATCAGTCTAGTGGCTCTCCCGGGATACCGTCCCGTAGTCCAACTATAAATACCCAGTACTAGGGAAATCTACTGGGTGTATTCCCGTAGTTCCATATAACTGTGCAGGGGGATCTATCGGGAATCAAACACGTAGTCCCAAAGTAAATATGCAGGAGGATCTATCTGGAATCAAACCCGCAGTCCCAAAGTAAACAGACAAGGGGTGAGCTCCCGGGAATCAAACCCGTAGTCCTAATGTAAATGCGCAACAAAAATCAGAGATTGCTCAGAAAATGTCAACTTCACAGTAAGGCAACAAATAGTCTAGCCTAGCCAGCTGCACAGAGTACAAATAAGGCATGTTGGGAAAGTAAGTCAATTAGACATGCTTCCATAGATTTAACAGCAGACATAAATCACAAGTAGTACAAATAGGAAAGGAAAATACAATTTAAGACTATTTTAATAAAAATAGGATTTCAACAATTAGCACAGGTACACGCTTGTCATCTCACGTACAGGGCATTTTAGTTACCACAATATCAATCCTAAGGGGAGAGTCCCCCACACAAGGTTAGATAAGCCACTTACCTCGAATAAGTGCAAGTCAATTTGAAACCACGCTTTTGCCACGAGTATCGGACTCTAAATGGACGAAATCTATTCAATTAAATTGCATATAATAAATAATACTTCAAGTAATTGATTCTACAATTAAATTCTATGCTAATACGCGAAATTATATAAAATGACCAAAATGCCCCTCCGACCCATGTCTCGAAATCGGGTAAAATTTATATTTCCAGAAATCTCGCTCTCTCATGAATCCAACCATACTAAAATTATCCAAATCCCATAACATTTCGACCCTCAAATCCGTGACTCTATCCAGGAGGGTTTTCTAAACTTTTCCAACAAAATTCATGGATTAAATGCTAAAACTAGTAATAGATTCGAGTAATCTATCCAAAATTACGTTAAGAACACTTACCTCATTCAAATTTATGAAAAACCCTCTGAAAATCGCCCAAACGGAGCTCCCCCAACTCTATTTTTGTCAAAAATGGCCAAAAGCCCCGTTTTATAGCATTTTTACTATTCGGGCACCACAGTTAGCGCTGGCCCCTACCTGTGGCGCTGATTCCAGTAGCCAAAAATAATCCCGGCGCCATGGATGGCGACCCGCTATCCTGGATGCTAGCGATGGGAAATTATTTTTTTTCCGACACAAAAATGGGCATAACTCTCTCATATGATGTCCGAATTGGACGATTGCTATGGCTCCAAAATTTCAATACGGATCTAATGCTTCATTCAAAACTGAATTTGGAGCTCATTTGTTTAATATGATACCAAATATTCATGAAGAAACGACATCGAAACATTTTGAAATGCCCAGTTAAACTCAATAAACCATCCAAATTCCACTCGAGGCTTCCGAGACTTCAACCAAAAGCACCAATAATTCAAAAATCACTATCCAAACTCGTACAAATCCTTAAAACACTTAAAACAACATCGAAACCTCTAATTAGCCATGGATTTAAGCCTACGAACTCCAAATTTCGCAAAAATACGCTTTCGACAAAAATTCTATCAAAACCCGTCTGAATGATCTACAATTTTGCACACACATTCCAAATGACATAACGGAACTACTGCAACTCTCAGAATTCGATTCTGACCCTCGGATCAAAATTTCACTATTAAACCGGAAATTTCTAAAATTTGACTTTCGGCATTTCAAGCCTAAATTAGCTACGGGCCTCCAAACCACAATCCGATCATGCCCCTAAGCCCGATATCACCTAACGGAGCTAACGGACCCATCAGATTTCCATTCCGAGACCATCTTCACATTGTACTGACTATGGTCAAATTTCCAAGACTTAAGCTCTCATTTAAGGACTAAGTGTCCCAAAGCTCTCTGAAATTCAAAACCGAGCATCCCGGCAATTCAAAATAGCAGAAATAAACTTGGGGAAAGAAGTTAATAGGGGATCAGGGCATAAATTCTTAAGACGACCGGACGGGTCATCACATCTTCCTACCCTTAAACATTCGTTCGTCCTCGAACGAGCATAGAGACATACCTGAAGTAGTAAAAAGATGAGGGTAGCGGCTGCATATATCCTACTCGGTCTCTCAGGTCGCTTTCTCGACTGGTTGACCTCGCCATTGAACCTTCACTGATGCAATATTCTTTGACCTCATCTTTCTAACATGCCTGTCCAATATTGCTACGGCTCTTCAACATAAGATAGGTCCTTGTCCAGCTGGACTGAACTGAAATCCAACACGTGCAATGAGTCTCTGTGATACCTCCGGAGCATTGAAACATCAAATACCGGATGAACTCTTGCCAAGCTGGGAGGTAAGGCAAGCTCATAAGCAACTTCCCCAACTAGCCTCAATATCTCAAAAGGGCCAATAAACCTCGGAATCAACTTCCCTTTCTTTCCAAATCTCATAACGCCTTTCATAGGTGAAACCCGGAGTAGAACCCTCTCTCCAACCATATAGGAAACATCTCGAACCTTCAGGTCCTCATAGCTCTTCTGTCTGGACTGGGCTATGCGGATCCTATCCTGAATCACCTTAACCTTCTCTAAAGCATCCTGAACGAAATATGTGTCCAATAATCTAGCCTTACCTGGCTTGAACCAACCCATCAAGTCTCTGGTGCTCATAATTAACCTGCTCACAGTTGAGGCACCAAGCTACAAACCCGACTAGGCTCCGAAAATCCAATCTCACAAACTGGCTGGCTAAGGCCTGAACATCCATCGCCATAGGCCTCTCTGATGCTGGTAGGTAAGCCAAACTTCCCAAACTCTCTATCTGACAACTCAAAGTATCGACCACTACATTGGCCTTGCCCTGGTGATAGAGGATAATGATGTCATAATCCTTCCGCAACTCTAACCACCTCCTCTGGCGCAAATTTAGATCATTTTGCTTGAATAGGTGCTGCAAGCTCCGGTGATCAGTATAAATCTCAAAAGGCACACCGTACAAATAATGATGCCAGATATTTAAGGCGTGAACAATAGCAGCTAACTTAAGATCGTGAACAGGATAATTCTTCTCATTTACCTTCAATTGTATGGACGCGTAGGCAATCACCCTACCGTCCTGCATAAATACCGCTCCAAGGCCAATCCTCGAGGTATTACAATAGACAGTATAAGACCTCGAACCTGTAAGCAATATCAAAACTGGGAATGTAGTCAAAGTTGTCTTGAGTTTTCATAAAGCTCGCCTCGCACTCTTCCGTCCACTAGAACGGAGCAACCTTCTGGGTTAGTCTGGTCATAGGGGCTGCAATCGATGAAAACCCCTCCACAAAATGATGGTTGTAACCCGCCAAGCCAAGGAAACTACGGATTATAGTAGCTAAAGATGGTGTGGGCCAACTCTGCACTGCTTCTACCTTCTTTAAATCCACCCAAATACCCTCACTCGATACCACGTGGCCTAAGAATGGCACAGAATACAACCAGAACTCACATTTTGAGAACTATGCATATAATTTCTTTTCTCTCCGAGTCTGAAACATTGTCCTCAGGTGCTGCTCATGATCTTCCTGACTCTGGGAATATACCATAATGTCATCAATAAAGACAATGACGAAGAAGTCCAGATATGGCCGAAAATACACTGTGCATCAAATGCATAAAAGCTGTTGGGGCATTGGTCAGCCCAAAGGACATAAGAAGAAACTTGTAATGGCCATACCGAGTCCTGAAAGCAGTCTTTGGGATATCTGGCTCCCGAATCTTCAACTGATGGTAACCTGAGCGCAAATCAATCTTTGAAAACACCTGTGCGCCCTGAAGCTGGTCAAATAGATCATCAATATGGGGCAAAGGATAACGGTTCTTCATTGTAGCCTTGTTCAAATGTCGATAATCAATATACATACGCATAGAACCATCCTTTTTCTTCACAAATAGAACAGGAGCACCCCGAAGGTGATACACTGAGCCAAATAAAACCTTTATCAAGCAAATTCCTATAACTGATCCTTCAACTTAACTGAAGGTTTCGCCTCATCCTTAGTCCATAACCTTAGGATAGGATCTAAACTTCAACATCTGACGTTCGTCATAGGATGCAAATTCCAAATCATCACACTGCATTAGTCTTATTTAAACACACTTCAACTTTTAATAGTGCTTAAATACTTCGATGTTGTTTTCTTCAGGATGTTACATTCTCCCCCACTTAGGGTCATTCGTCCTCAAATACACAACTTAGCTTATCTCTTTATTCGCATATCTTAATCTCTCAAACTTTTATAACTCCCAAATTTTACAGAAATTTTGACAGAGCCTCCTTTGTAATTGGACCTATCCACCTGCCAGAGTAACACTAAATAACTCCTAACAACACATCCACAATCCAATGAAACACCATAATGTATATATCAGTAACACTAATCTCAGCATTACAAGCATCGCATTATCATAATGATATCTGGACATGAAACACATCATATGTATGCCCATAACCACGTGTCTGACCATAATAGTTATTCATAAATTACAACATTGCCAATTAGCCTTATGTTAACAAACATCTTATTTCAAACCTCCACTTTACTCACAACGAGGCATGGAGACCTCATAATTACTTACCTGAATTAACGAGTCACATTTATCGCCACCTGGGCGCCTATCTTGTAGGCTAAAACGCAACATTGACAACACAAAAATGGTTGAATATGAACAGAAAATACACAAGATATGTCAAATAAACCTAACAGGTGTTATACCCCATTTTAACACGAGTCAAACTAGAGTATAACATATTGGTAATTCTGCGGGTTTAATTAATAAAAGAGAGTCGCCACCTAATTATTTTAACGGTGAATTAGGACACCAATTTTAGCTAAATGGTGCTTAAAATTAACTCTGTTTATATGGTCTGCTTAACTTAAGAGTATGGGTAAGGGTTCTAATTAATCCTATAGGGAAGGTTATTAAAGCACCCTATATGATCCGTTAATAACGGTTAACCGGCCAAACTTAGGTTAATAGCGAATTATATATGTGTTACAAGTAAATAACTCATAGTTAAGTTGTAAATGACTTTGACTATATAAGATTACAAAACAATCGAATAGGATAACCAATCAGCCAACTATGTGGCAAGGATATTCTTCTTGGATTGTGAGTCTAGGCTTAGCAGAAGGAGTTTTAAATACGTGGTAAAAGAGGAGTAATTTCTTTGTGTGGTTCAAAGTGCTCGACTATCAATTTCGGACTCAAAAATATATTTAACTTGATGCCATTAGGAATTGATTTAAAATTATCACCTTAAAGGCTGATTTGCAATACTACCTTCAGAAGTCTAATGCATTATATATAAAACGTTGTGATAGCGCTAGTTAAATAACACATAAAAAATCTTTATAATAGGTACCTATATTGCCATTGTTAAATCTATATTAAACATGAGTTTTTAACAAAATCCACACTTGAGATAAATTCCAAAACACAAGTTAGTCAGCAATCACAACAATAAATGGAACACATAATAGACGAAGAATAAGAATGCCATAGGCATCCCCAAGCGTTTCGCTTGTTTTTTTCGCTATCCGGTAACTCTAGAGAAGATGATATGCAATGGCTCCATGTGGTGGTGGTGGTAGCATTGAGTCTATATGAGACTCCACTGCGAGAATCTCGAATCGAGACTCCATTTGCTCCAGGGTGTACATGTAAAAAAAAAAAGAAAAAATAAGAATTAGAGCAGTGAACTATTGATCTTGTTTAAAATTGATAAGAGATAAAATGGAGAAAGTCACAATGTTATCCAGTTTGCAAACAACTTTTTAGAACTGGAAATTCATGCTAATAGGTTGTCAATTTTATGCTAATTCTTCGCTAATCAAAGCCATTTAATGTGTTCGAAATAAATTCGACTACAAACAAGACACCTATAGTAAAGTCTAAGAGACAAACGCAAACAATTACAATTTTAAGGAAATAGGTATATATCTGGTCTTTGCTAAAAGAACACTAAGCATTATATCAACTCATGAGGGGGCTTCACTAAAAATTCTAATAGGTATATCAGCTTGACAGAGTCTCATCAAATCGACCACTACCTCATCACATGCTATTTAATCAGTTAATACAAGTTTTTCCCAAACATAGTACATGCTCACAATTTAGACCAAGAAATAGGACTGCAAAGTAAACAAAGAATTCGTAAAGACCTCTACTTGATTCCATTAACTAAAAATGTATACATTCCTACTTCTTTTGTTCACGTTCAATAAACCATGGGGAGTGCAATTTCAACACATCAACAACAACAACAATAACTGCCCAGTGTATTCCCACAAAGTGGGGTCTGGGGAGAGTAATACGTACACAGGCCTTACCCCTACCCGAAAGGGCAGAGAGGCTGTTTCCAGTCGACCCTCAACTCAAGTGAAAGGGAAGAGAAAGAGGAGAAAAAGAAAAAGAAAAAAAAACCATGGGGGGTGCAATTTCAACACATCCAGGTTAACATATTAGATATACACATATTATCTCATATCACTACCATCATTCGTGCTATCATGAAACTAATATTACCTATGTATAACAGATAATAAAATGCATGGGCAACTATGTGACTTAAAAAATCTTTTAAAGTTTCAAGTATAAACCCCTTTTAGAGTGTGACTTAAACGCGTGCTATGGGCATCATCTTTAAACAGATAAAACTTAACCCACAGTAGCTAGATGTTCTTCATATCTGGATATTTATTTTTTTGGACAAGGAAAGGCAGTTCGTCATTATTGATGAACTTGTGACTTAGAAACACTATAACTAGATTGTAATATATATAAAATAAAATATGCTCTTAAATTCCAGTGATACACTAAATTCTGTCCAGCAATTACCCTTTTGAGGTTCTTGTTAGTTTAAGTGTACAGGGATGAAACTAAATGCTTAGATAAACACCAACACATATAATAAACAGAAACAAAAAAAATGCCTAAAAATTGGTTTCTAATAAAGTGTAAACATAGCATCATCGATCATTTTAACAAATGTGATAACAATTTTAGACATGCTTTAACATTATAATGTCAGAATATATTTTTTCTAGAGACACGGTCTCCAAATGATGGAATGTCTAACACTTAGTATTTAAATCCGATAGACAAGATTTTTACTCACTTTACGACTTTAACACCTCCTTTATGACAAATGAATTTGATTAACTAAAGGTGAAATCTTAAAACAAGTATTTTATTGCAGAGGTAGATATAAACATATAATCAGTTAAGCAGAGGATAAGACACGCTGGTATTTATTATTAAGAGACCAAACATACTGTTACGACGAGCTAGTCCGCCAGACCCAGAGCATTACAATACAAGTAAGATGCTCACCAGACCTTTGTTTAATATTTGATCAATTGTGTTTTAGTGATATGACCAGAATATATATTTTCTTAAAGATATGGATTGAGATAACAAATTAACATAAGTCAACAAGCAGCATTCTGAAATTTATTTAGGATTGGCGAAACACAAAAGCAAAATGAGAAGCTAAAATTATTTCACAACACGCACAGAATATGAACACATTTAAATATTGAATCGAAAAGAAGACATAAAATCACGGACCTGCTTTAGGGCAGTGAACTGAGGCACAGATCTCGGCTCAGCGTATCGGCTTTAACTTCGGCGAGCAAACAAGAAAAGATTTCTGCTCTTTTATGCCTCAAGTCCGAACGGAGCGAAAAAAAAATTTGAAGAAAGCTTGGGTTTCAAAAAAAAAAAGTTTTGCGACCAGTGGTATTTGAGGGAAAGGATGCGGCTGAAGCTTAAGGTTAAAGGAGGGAGTTCCATCTCTGTTTTGGCTGAAGGATTTAGGAGTATTTATAGGCTGATTTCTAGGGTTCTTGGTTTGGGCGGGATTTGGAGATTGAGTGAAAAGCTCTTGAACATTTGAAATTTGAACGTTAATGTTCAAGAAAATTAAATGAGGTGCAGATCTTCTTGTTTAAAAATGGTAATGGCAGGTCTGCCATGGCTGAGCAACAATGGAGTTTGTGAAGAAAAGGAAAGGGAGGAGAAGAAGCGTGTTTTTTTTTGGAGAGAGAATGGAAGAAATTAAAATGCTAATTGTGTCTAGGTCCTTGAGAATGAAAGAATGAATGTCAACCGTTGGATTAAGAGCTTATACGGTCGAGATTAAATTCTGGAATATTAGTTAAAACGACGTAGTTTTGATGTGGTTCTAGAGTGTTCTTTAGTTGGGCTAAAGTGGAGGATTTCGGACTGCTTGTTGGACAGATTTGGGCCGACTTAGGCTTGGGCTAACTGATTGAGAAGATAATATTAGGGTTTTGAGCCCCCTTATGGGTATTTCTTTGGGCCTCTAATTAATCTACAATAATAATATTAATATTAAAATAATCAAGTAACTAACTTATTTATTATACCTAATTATAATTACTAACGTTTAAATAAAATACTAATTGTAAGATGATGCAAGATTTATTAAAATAATTTTGTAATATTTAAAAGATTTTTTGCAAAAAAAAAATATTCTCGCTTAATGAGATAAAAGAAATAAAAATACTTTTTTGTAAAAAGTAACAATAAATACTATTAAGGTATGAATGGTAATGACGATACTAATAGAATTACTACTACTTCTAATAATAATAATACTAATTTGGTCTATTTTGGGATAACAATGGTAAAATAATTATTCTTACATTTTGAGTAATATTAGAAGCTCAAAAAAGTAATTTGGAAGAAAGGAGGGACAAAATTGGGTGTCAACAGCTGCCCCTCTTTGACTGGAGATGATGAAAGAGTTTTCGAGCAAAGAAATTGACCTAGTAGCCAATTTTTTACCGACCATCAAGATTGGAATGAGACAAAGGTGATGTAAAAAAATGATTGCGGCCGAACTCTGGTTTCGAGTTGCCTACATATCTCGGGTTTCACGAGAATCAGACCATATGTAGTTCAAGATTTATGGTACCCTGGAGTAGAACCCAACTATGGATGCAAATCTTAAAATGCTGCCCCAGTATTGAATTATAGATACACTGGGTATCATGATTGAAAGAAAGATATTTGAAATAAGGATTTGGTTAGGAATTTTGAGAGTCGAGTCGGGCGGAGTTCGAAGTAGATCCTTGACCTTTGTTTGGAGAGTTTGGTGTTCCTCTCCAACAAATTGCCCCAGTTCACTGCTAAGATATAGTTCCACGGTGTGCTATATTTCCTGCAAAGCTTAACAATGCGAAAAAAAATATGTTAGGAAATAAGATGCAATATGCCATAGAAGTTATCTTATGAAAGTAATATTTAGGCGTCAATTCATAAGAAATGCAAATTTATTGTGCAAAAAATATAAAATATAATGTTATGGTGATATATTTCATGATCGCAATGCCATATGAAAATTTAGCTTATGAAAATAAATGCATTTAGCAATGATTTATGAAAGATATATTTTGGCAATGCTTATGCAAGTGGGACCGCTCAGGTCGAAATAAATTAAATGTCCTTTTGAGGAAGGATTAACTTTAATGTCCTATTTGAGGGCGGATGGACCCGATGTATCCTATTTGAGGGGCGGATGGACCCGATGTATCCTATTTGAGGGCGGATAGATCCGATATATCCTATTTGAGGGCGGATGAACCCGATATATCCTATTTGAGGGCGGATGGACCCGATATATCTTATTTGAGGGCGGATGGACTCGATATATCCTATTTGAGGCCGGATGGACCCGATATATCCTATTTGAGGGCGGATAGACCCGATATATCCTATTTGAGGGCGGATGGACCCGATATATCCTATTTGAGGGCGGATGGACCCGAT
>MU691904.1:18273-34139 GCA_026770625.1 Nicotiana glauca
TTTTGTCAAATATTTGCTTATTTTTATGTCCCTTAATTGTGACTGTTGTTTGGGAAGTCAGACTGTTAAATGATATTGAGGATCGGGTTGCACGCCGCAACAATGATATTAAGGATCGGGTTGCGCGCCGCAATAATGATATTGAGGATCGGGTTGCGCGCGCGCAACGATGATATATGAGGATCGGGTTGCACGCCGCAATGATGATATATGAGGATCGGGTTGCACGCCGCAACAATGATATTGAGGATCGGGTTGCACGTCGCAACAATGATATATGAGGGTCGGGTTGCAAGCCGCAATACTGATATTTGTGGAGCGGGTTGCACGCCGCAACAGTGATATTTGTGGAGCGGGTTGCACGCCGCAACAGTGATATTTGTGGAGCGGGTTGCACGCCGCAACAGTGATATTTGTGGAGCGGGTTGCACGCCGCAATAGTGGTATTTGTGGAGCGGGTTACACGCCGCACAGTTATTGATACCATGTATTTGTATTGAGTATTGATTCCTTGTTCAGTGTGAATCTAGTTGCTTGGTTTGTTACTCGGGATTACTGTTAATATTGTATCTCCCCATAGCATGTTTCCCCTTCCCATGTTGTTAATTGCCTTGTATTCGATTTCTGCTGTACATTTATAACTGCACAGGTTTATTTGGTGTCCGATCTAGCCTCGTCACTACTTCGCCGGGGTTAGGCTAGACACTTACCAACACATGGAGTCTGTTGTGCTGGTGCTACACTTCTGTGCATTTTTGCACAGGTCCAGGCTTGAGGAGCAACAACAGCATTAGTATGGGAGCAGGCTTTCATTTTCACGAGACCGATGTAGTCTTGCAGGCGTCCGCAGGCCCGGCATCTCTTCTTTATGTTCTCTTTTAGACTGTTCCCTCATTGTTTTCGAGACATACAACTTATATATTTCTTTCAGACCATTGTATTTAGTATATTCTTAGTGGTTCGTGAGTATTGTGACACCAAAATCTTGGGTAGAGGCTATGATTGATTGTTCCGCGTTTTGATTCGTATTTAAAAATTAGACTTCCGCTATTGTTCTTATTAAATTTCATATACTATGTTGATGCTACAAACTGTTAAAATAATTGTTTAGTAATGAAAAGATAATTGAATAGGCTTGCCTAGCTACCACGAGTAGGCGCCATCACGATCCCGATGGTGGGAAATCCGGGTCGTGACAGGAGGTTTTCATATTGCTACTATTAGGTTAGAGGTTTTTACCTAATTAGATACTTATTCTGATTATTAAATGTAGTTTCAAATATTACATAAAAATCGATGAAGAGAAAAACATTATTCGATGAAAAAGAAGTTCAAAATTATCTAAATCTTTTATATTATTATAAAATCACGAGGCCCCAAAGCAAGATTTCTTTTTAATATTAAGAAAAACTAATTAAATATCTAAATTAACTAATTAATCAAGAATTATTTTTTAAAAAATTTCATATAAGTAAAATTATTTTTCAAAATGATAAAACTTTGATACACAAATTTATTTCCACAAGAAAAGTATTTGCAATGAAAGAAATACAAAAACAAAGTAAAACCATTTACATCATAATATTAAAAGTTAAAGTGCTAAAAATGCAAACTTGAAGCAATAAGAATATGACAAATAATACAAAAAGTACAAAAATATATTATTATTATTATTATTATTATTATTATTATTATTATTATTGTTGTTGTTGTTGTTGTTGTTCTTTCTTCTTCTTATAACCATTTCAATATAACGACTCCCTATCTTATGTTATTCTTTATAAAGTATTAACTCATATTAATTTTTTAAGATTTTATTTTATTATTTATTTATCGAGATATAAATGCGATTAACCTCCAACATGTTCAATAACTCAATACAACAATAATAACAACATATCTAGAGTGATCCCACAAGTAGAATATTCCGCGGAAGGTAGGATATATGCAGACCTTACCTCTTTCTTGTGTGAGGTAGATAGGTTGCTTCTGATGGATCCACGACTCTCAATAACTCTAATAAACTATTTAATGATATATACGTATTTTTTCAAATTATATACCCATTAATATAGGGTACACGCGCAAAGCGCGTACCCTTAAATTAGTATTCATAAAATGATACAATACACAATACATACTACATTATAAAATAATGGTAACAACCATCCAAGCAAGATGTAACAAAAATATGATAATAGAGGGATATTTTATTCCAAGTAGTTAACCAAACCATCTACCATACTGAGAAATCATCAAAATTTGGGCCTTACCAGTGGTGTTGTAGAAATCAATATATGTGAGTGAAAAATAATGTAGGTGAAGATTTAGTATTCTATTGTATCTCTTGTAAGTCATACATTTGACCACGTGTTGCTATATGATGATATGAATAGTGTTAAAATTTCTCTTTTCTCTAATAAAAAATAAATTTAAAATGTACGATGTCGAATTTGCCATATTCCAACCAATGGTGTTGAAGGTAAATTGTCTTTTTATGTTTTAGGTCAAGTTAAACTAAAGGAAGTGTGTACCAGAAGAAAAAAACACTAACATCATTCAACTATGTTATCTTGTGATTCTCTATTTCATTTAAATCTATATTTATACTATATTAAAAGCACGAAGGCCCTTAACGAAATGTCATTCGCCTTATTTATCCTTTAAATATAGATATTAGATTGGACAAAATCGTAATTCAAATTATTTTCCTAATACTTAGAGTTTAGATTTGTTATATGAAGTGATATAACTTATTTGAATTAAGTAAACTGGTCCTAATATTTAGAATTGTACAATCAATTAAGATTTATCTTATATATAAATTATATACTACAATATTTAGACACTGCTTATAATAAATTTTAATTTCAACTAAGATTATATCCACTTTGAATTTATGTAAATCAGCTTGCGATGGACTAAATTCGATTAATATTTAAATTCACAATGGTAAAATAGAAAGAATATCACGTATGTATTTTGTATTCTAATTACTATATATGAGATGGTTTCTAGAAGTCCTTGCGTAGTTTGTCTAGATTGGCATTTATTCCTCTAATAAAATAGTTATTTTTCCAAGTTGATTCTTATCAGAGTTCCGCGACTTTTTACGGTTAATTGGACTAATATTTTTTATTTAGTATAGTTAAAATAAGATATTTTGTGAGATAAAATAAGTTGACCTATTGAAAAGTATCAACATCTAGGAATCTAAAATAAAATTGAGATTTTAATTATTTTATACATATCATTTTCTTATATTTGAACAATTTAATATTAGTATAATTCCTTTCGTATTACCTTGAATTATATATTTGAACTACAATATATTTTCATATAATATTTGAACTACTTTTCTATTCTTTTTTTTTAAAATTACTTTTCTATTAAAACATCATTTTCTCTTTCCGCCTGTTCTCTAGGATTCAAGAACAGATTCTTGCCTATCCCTTATTTGTCCATTAAATTTATTCATCAATTTTTTGTATAATATTTAAGTACTACGCTTGATAATTTCAACAAGTAAAAAAAATTGAGAATATAAAAGAGAGAGAAAGAATTTGACCGTCAAAATAACATTTAAAACATTGGATGAGTTAATATTAACAATTTGAATCAATAAAAGTAAACTATTTCCTCTAATAATGTTGAAACAAATAACTAAATCTATATTCCAACAAGCAATAGCTTTTGTTACAGAATTAACCATTTGGGATTATCATCCATCATTTTAAGAACTTATGTTTTTCTTTAAATTTTAGTTTATAACTCATATACATTTAATAATATTTACATAATTATAAAAAATTAAATACTCATTAATATACGGTACACGCGCAAAGCGCGTACCATAAGACTAGTATTATAAAAAGCAAAGATTATGGATTAGCTTCGCGGTAACCATCTTTTTGTCTATCGTAGAAATGATTTGGCGTCTAGGTGTCTCCTAGAAGATAGTTTAAGGTGTGCATGCAGGTTCAAATATAACTTTTAGGTTTATTCGGATTCATAGTTTTTGATATATTAGTCTCTACGTACGTGCGTTGCACGTAAATCTTAAATCAATCATTTATATAATAGACCAACAAATTTTATTTTATCAAAAGATTATATACAAGAATAAATAACCGATGTAAAATAATTTATGTAAAATCAATGTTATTCCATTAACATAGAACTTGAATTCAAAATAATTGAATACCCGAACCTACAAAACTGAACGATTTAGTTTGATCAAATAATATTTCTTTTTACGCATAGATATATGTGAAATATGGTCATATCATACCTAATATTATATTTAGTTTAAGTTCTTTTATCTCGCTTTAATTACTTCATAATGACCAAAACTCTTGCACTCGATATTGATATCCTTTTGAAAGTGTAACATCTATTTTCTTGTGAGAAAATATATTACAAAAAATATACTTACTTCAACATTAGAGATTGTTGGGCCCTTCTTTGACACGATTTTCACTTTCTCAATGGTTAGTTATATAATTAGAAAGATATAAGAAGTTTTGAGTATATATATTAAATGGCTCGAAGATAACAATTAACTGAGATAAAGATTATATGAACCAAGTGTTCTTTACTTTCGGTAGAAATTATGGAGGCTTGGATTACTCTGCTCGATGTTCCTTCAAATTTTTCTTTTATTTATTTAATTCAATACTTAACAATAGCTTCAATCCAATGCCCATTTGTAATAGTAAAGAGTTGGATTATTTTATTCATATTCCTTAAAAATAAATTTTATTATATCAGCATTATATAATTTTTTTTCTTTAAAAATTTGGATTTACTTCTTGTCCTTTTCTGTGAGGCATAAAACTACCTTGGTTTTTATCATAATACAATAGTTATCCCTTGTCATATGGATTTCGTGGTTGATTAGATTTACATCTTCTAGTGTGGTTTTTTTTTCTAATTAGTATGAATAGAACATAGAAAATTATTCAAAAATTTTGTAGTCGAAAAGTGGTTAGTGCATTCTGTAACTGTAGTGTAATTGCTAAAAGATATTTCCAACTTATTGTGCACAATAAATAGGTAGAATTAGCAGCTTTCACGCGACCATTCATAATGTAATAGCTCTTGTTCCGTTGAAATAAAATTTTCCAATCTTCAACATTTTTATTTAATAGCACTGCATGGATCTTTGTCCCCTATAAACTAATATAAAAATAATTTTAGATTAATTAAAAATAACACAAATAAGTAATAAATTATATCAAAATAAATATACAAAAGAAGCCTACCTCTTCGTCAACAATTGTTAAATGCCAACGCAAACTCTCTCCTCTGTCGTACTTATATTTTATTATTGGTCCTCTTCAAATAACCAATACCTGAATTACTCATTCAACATCATATGTTTAAGGTTGTTTATTGGGACACATTATTTTTTCAAATCCGATTCCATTACTCTGCGCGAAATACCTGCAATATATAAGTAAAAGCTGCAGAATATTATATAATAGCTGAAAATTAATATTATTATACTAACATTAGTTGAAATAACACAAATCATTAATCTCTAAAGATATACAATTTAAACATAATACTACGTCAATGTAAAAGACCTTGATATTTAAAACTAAAAACTAAGCCGAAAATAAAGAAGTACGACACAAAAGCAATTACAACAAAAGTTAAGATGTCATTGTTTTTCTCTCTAATTTATATACATGACCCTAAAGCATTACTCAATTACGAAAAATGGGAACTTACTCAATTACGAAAAAGGGGAACAATAGAGAGAACTAATAATACCTTTGGAGAAAATTGCTTCATCTACATCAAAACCTTTAGAGAACAATGAACAATGTGGAACAACATCATCTTTTATAAAAATAACTGGCTTATTCTTTTTCTACATAGGTTCGTGCAATTAAGATGTCTATGGGAGAAGATTAAATAAGAAAAAATATTGTTGTCAAAAAAAAAAAAGGCTAAAAAAAAAGTTGGTGGTGAGTAAGCTAAATTCTATGGGAGAAGATTAAATAAGGAAAAATATTGTTGTATAAAAAGAAAAAGGCTAAAAAAAAAAACATTGAGCTAGGTAGAAACCAAATCGGCCGACGTCCAACAAATAGAAGAAATATGCCGCTGCAAAGAAAACGAATTTGACCAAAGTAGCTATGTAGCATTAATGTATACATAGTTTAAATGGTAAAAAAAAATCAGCCTCATGTAATTTACAACTATATCCTTAAAGTATACAAATAATTAAGGTTATAAAAGTCGATCAATGTTTTAAGGATATTTTAGTCGTTCAACATTTAGCCTAAATTATTCGTGCTTTTATAATAATATAGATAGATAGTAAAATCTCAACAACTATTGAACTCATAATATACAGTACAATGAGGAGCATATTAAATCTAGGACCCGTTTGGTCATAGATTTTGTTAATTTTTTTTTTTAGTAAATACATGGTTGGCCATAGATTTTGCCAATTTTTTTTTTGTTGTAAATACATGTTTGTCCATAGATTTTATCTATATTTTGGCAAATTCCCCAAAACCCAAATCCCAAAACTAGTACATCACTATTACATTTTTAAAAAATTGCCCCAAACTTTTGTATTTTATAAAAGAGCTCACTATTTATTATTTTGTAATTATGATGCTTCGTCTTCTCGATCATATGATAATGTATTACGTAGTTCATTAAAAAAATGATAATCTTGTACCAAATTTATTTATGTTCGGGAGTATGGTTTGCGATAATATAATGAACGTTATTGATAAAGGTACTGTTGGGTATTTGCGATAGTTTTTAGAACTTGAGGGTGTAATTCATGTTTCATATTTTTTCAAAAAAAAAGTGAAATATGTTTTGAAAACTAATGACCAAACACATTTTCATCTTCAAACCAAACTTCACCCAAAGTAAAATTTTCAAAACAAATTTGGGAATAGACGCTAGTTTAAATCCTGAATGTGTATGCGGAATAAGAAATATTAGAAATAGCTTCATTTGTCTGCACTTAATGGAGGTATGAATCTTAATCACTCAGATCTCATACATTAAGTGCGTTTGGTTTTAAAGTCCGAATCTTAATTATTCAGATCTTAATCATTAAGTGTGTTTGTTTTTTTTACTTCACAACCACTTATCGGGTCTGAATAGGTCTGTATGATTAAGATCTATAACAGAGATTTAATTTCATTAAGATGCTATCACATATTCATTATTAACTGCCGCCACCGCCTACCATTATCAACTACCACCATGCTGCCACCATCACCATAATCAACCACCACCACCACTAACTCCCACCACCACCTCCACTACCACCACGCCATCATCATCCTCAATCATAGCCGCCACCATTATCGACCACTATCCCACCACTCCAACCACCATATATCAATCTCACCCACAATCAACACTCATTCACCTTAACTACCACAACTGATCACCCCATCACCATCAACAACCATATCCGACATTGTCAATCATTATAACCTACCACTAGCCACCCACCACCTTCCTCAGTCATAACTACTACCACCACCCACCATTATTAACTATCACCACTCACCACCTTCATCCTCAATCATAATCGCCACCGCTACTAATCCATACTAGCTACTAGCATGAACCACCATCATCAACCAAAACTACCACCAACCACCGCCTCTTGTCGGCATTCACCCGTTAGCCATCACCACCAACAACTATCGTATTTTAAAAATTTATATATTTTATTGATAGAATTTTAGATTAGTTAGTATTTCATTTGAATTTTATGTTTATTAATTTTCAAATAAATATAAATTTTATACATTCAGATGTTAAAAATCAAACAGTCTTAATTATTTCTATTCAAATCTTAATACATCTTAATATATTTAGATGTGTATTCAGATTCAAATATCTTAATCTTAATATACATCTTGATATTCAGACGTGTATTCAAATTCAGACGTCTTAATCTTAAAAAAAAAACGAGGCAAGTCTTATAAAAAGGGTATAAACGTCATTTAGTTTCATTTTGGACAAATTGTTAAGTATAAATAACTAATAGCCTGTTTGGCCAAGCTTATTTTTGGCCAAAAGTGTTTTTTTTTTGCCAAAAGCACTTTTGGCCAAAAATTGAGGTGTTTGACCAAGCTTCTGGAAGGAAAAGAAGTGCTTTTGAGGAGAAGCAGAAGTAGTTTTGGAGACGCAAAAAAAAGTAGCTTATCTCCACAAGCACTTTTTTGAGAAGAAAAATACACTTAGAAGCAGTTTTTTTAAAACTTGGCCAAACACTAATTGTTGCTCAGGAGTGCTTTTCAAACTAATTAGCCAGACACAAACTGCTTCTCACCAAAAGTACTTTTGAGAAAAGAACTTTTAAAGAAAAAACACTTCTCAAAATAAGTTAATTTTTACAGTTTGGCCAAACGGGCTATAAAGAGAGGAATAAAATAGTGAAAGAATAGAGCAAGATTGGATTTTTCAAACCCCGTGGTGGGGTTTTACAAGCGACATTTGTAATCTAATTTTAAACAAACAAGAAAACTCTTCAATTTTTCTTCCTCCTTTCTCTCTCCTCTAAGTATAGCGCTCTGCGCTGCCTCTGGAATTGATCATCACACCGTCGGGAAGTTTTGTAGCAGACTCTCTCCTTATGGTCAGTTAGCAGCTCCTGCAGGTCTGTAATCACTTCACCTACACTCTACTCTACACGTGTGTGTTGTTGGTTAGTTTACTAGGGTTCTTATGTTACAGGTTGACTCACTCTACTCCTTGTTTTTCTTGTACTCTCTCTCCCTCTGCCCTGTCTTATTTTTTCCTATCAGGGTTAGCATGCGATTCTACCAGAGCCGTTGGGTCTAAAGGTTTTTGCTTTGTTGAAATAGCTGTTTTTCAATTATCTTTTGGTTTTTTTTTTTAATTCACCTTTGGGTGATTGTAGTCGCTTTTTTGTTGTTGCTATTTTGAACAAATTGTGTTTGTATGCTTTCTTTTAGCTATTTACTCACGCAGTTTCCCTTTTTGGTGCCAAATATCCTGCTGATACGGTATCTATCGCTGGAAAATTACACTGTATATATAAGTCAAAATCTGTTTTTTTACCTCTATATATTAAGTTTTGAACCCCTGGTCCAAAAGTGTAGCTTAGTGGTCAAGGGGTTCAAAACCTTCCTAATGTCTCATAGGTTCAATTCCCACTGGCTACAATTTTTTTTAACTTTTTTTTTTTGAACATTCTTCGTGGCGATCCTGCCTCCGCCACACAAAAACTTTTGTACGGTTTCTAATGGGAATTATGCATTTTGTCGTAGTAATGTTTCTTATGTTAGTCTCTGGTGGCATTTTTATGGGATTGGAAATTAATATGCAAAATAATGTTTCACAATCATTCCGGGTATCATAGACCAAATACACTTCTATTTAGGAAATTAAACCATTCAGGTTCTTTAAATCACTAAAAGAGAAAAATGAAAATTTATGAATAAAATGGAATTTTATGGATAAAATGGAAAATAAAAGCTTTAAGTTTCAAAACTAACTACAGTTGTTCAAGCCTTGCTGACCACTCTTGAGAAGTTTGGAAACCTTGCACCTTCATTTATTTTTCTATTATCTAATAGGTTAACTATGTAAGGCTGGTGGACATAGATATCAATGTTATCATCAATCATTTTCTCCTCTGATCAAGGGTAGGTTGTGAGTTCTGACTACATGGCGAATACTTAGATATAGCAAGTAAATTTTGTGTTTGTGTACTCTAGTGGTCCCTAAATAAATATATCTGTCCATCCCTATTTATAACAAATCTCACTGCATTTAATCTTGGAGAGAGTGAATTGTTTCCCGTTCTTTTTCTTTGACAAAAACATTTTCTTCTATTTCCCTATAGGTTATGATCTAAATCTGCCATTGCAGTTGCCAGAGATTATATGTAGCCGTCACAGTTTAGCATCTTTTGTGTCGAGAGTCAACTCCTAATGTGATATTGATGAAAGGCTTCGGATAAAATATCTGAAAACTTTTGTTGCTAAAGTATGTTTGCTTGCTCTTGAGCATGGCAACCGAGAGCCCTATGAGAATACTCGAAGACAGTAGAACAGAAAAGTGGGTTCCTTCCAAGGACATGGTCTCCTTTGTGTCCCCTGGGAATGAAGTGGCAGCTGATGAACTGGGATTGCTTCTTAAAGGTCATAAGATTCATGGGCATAATAGAAATAAGGTTCCAAATCGTAGTGGTAGTGCGCCTCCAAGTATGGAGGGCTCATTTTCAGCCTTTGGTAACCTTGTCCATGATCAAAGCTCTGTCCGGAAGTTGAGTTTGGCAAGCTTAGACAGTGCCATGCAAAACTGGCAGTCTGAAGAGCAGATGCGTGCTGATCCCTCCTATTGTGCATACTACAGCTCTAATATCAACTTGAATCCTAGGCTTCCTCCTCCTATTATTTCAAGGGAGAACATGCACTTGGCACACCATTTTGCATATCTGGGTGATAGCTGCCAGTTAAATTCTTCTGACAATAGTGGGGATGCATCCTTGCACGTCAGTAGAAGTTCTCTTTCAACTCATGATGAGGAGCCTGAAGAGGAAAATTTACCACGAAGTGCGTCAGACGATCTGGCCCAAAGTCGTGCTTCAGGACAGCACATGGCCTCCTTTGCCGGTCAACATAAAAGTTTAGTTGACCTAATCCAGGTAATGAAGTATAAGAATACCTTTTCCATTATGTGTATTATTTTCTTTTTCCAAGTTTATGTTTGCATGTGCAGACTTGTCAGCATCTAAGAAGTTTTACTTAATTTTTCTTAAGCGTGTATCCGCACTGATTGGCGAGCTATGATAAATACCCTGCCCATAAACTTCATATGTTGGAATGCTAGTTTTGTTTAATCTTCTTCGAATTTTGCATTGAATGCAACATTGAATTCTCTTTGTGGTGGTCTGTGTTTTAACAAATAAAAAAAATCTGAACTTAAAAATGGTTACAGTTGTGGGGCCTTCAGCTCATGAATACTGTAGTGGCTTGCTGATGTTGGGAAACAGGGGTGATCTAATTGCTTGGTACACTAATCTCTAATTAGTTAGGCCTGAAATACTAGGCATGTTGCCACGACTTGTGGGTACATTGTGCTAATGAATGAGAAGATAGTATCGTTTAGACTTCTGGAGTGCTATTTTTCATGTTCCATGCTACTTATACTGTTTACTAATGGATCACAGGAGGACTTCCCTCGCACTCCATCACCAGTTTACAATCAATCTCGGCCCTCATGTCATGTTGCTGTGGAGGAACCAACTGATTGTGATATTCAGTCTATTAAACTGGACGGTCTCTCGATGGACATTTCAAATAAACCAGGTGCAGGCGCTTGTGCGGATGTCTCAGGTGACCATGATATAGCTGTCCCCGATCAGTCTTTGGCCATTTCTCTTGAAAAAGAATCTTCTGTTGACAGTCTTGGGAGGTCTCCTTCCCCTCAGAAGGGTGAAATATCAGCTAGTGATGCACCTCTGGTGAATAAGCTCTTAGTCAGTGATGGGATAGCATCAGGTATTTCAAAGAACTTTCCAGCTCCAGAGTTTAGTAACAACAAGGATGAACAATATTTTCATGGTAGGAATGGAGGTGAACAGCAACAGCAGCAGCAGTATCACTCCCAACGAATCGCAGCTTACCAAGTTAATAGCCCACAAGTTCAAGCAAATAGTCTTGGTACTAATACACTACAGAGTAGCCTAGCAAAAGGTTATGGTCATAGCTGGTTCTCCTCAGTTGAGGCACAAACAGTTCCTCAAGGTTCTGGCCTCACGCCTCCTCTATATGCAACAGCTGCAGCCTATATGGCTTCCGGCAACCCATACTATTCTAACTTGAGTCCACCTGGTGTATATGCCCCTCATTACAATGTAGGGGGATATGCTTTGGCTTCGCCTTCTCTTCCTCCATTTGTAGCTGGATATCCATCTCATTCTGGTCTATCTGTGCATATTAATGCTGGTTCTGGACGAAGCATCAGTGGTCAAAGTGTTACGCCAAGAGAAAGCATTCCACAAGTTGGTGATCTGCAACATTTAACCAAGTTTTATGGGCATCATGGGTTAACGGTGCATCCTTCTTTCCCAGATCCTTTCCATATGCAGTATTTTCATCATCCTGTTGATGATTCACACGCTGCTCCTGGTCGGTATATGCGGTTTCCATCATCGGGCATGGTTGGGCTAGAAGCTGATGCTTATGCCTCAAATATGGAGCCAAATCTCCCTTCTTATATTGCCGAACAGAATTTTAATCGTCCACCAGTTGGAAGCCTGAACTTACCAAGTCCTGGAAAAATGATAATTCCTGGTAATAGTTATTTTGGAAGTCCATCAGGCCTGGGATTCGCACAACAGTTTCCAGCCTCTCCTCTTGGTAGTCCTGTATTGCCAGGATCCCCTATGGGTAGAAGGAATGAAATTAAATCTACCCCTACTTCGGGTAGAAATATTGGATTGTGTTCTGGATGGCCTGCACAAAGAGGTTCTGGTAGCTTTAATGATTCTAAAAGACATTCATTTCTCGAAGAACTGAAACAAAGCAATGCTCGAAGAATTGATCTCCCTGATATTGCAGGTCGTGTAATTGAATTCAGGTAGTATATGTTTACCACGTATCTTGTGTAGTAAAATTTCTTTATAATCCCGAAGATGTGAAGTTAAGTTAATGGTTCTTTAACTTCAGTGTTGATCAGCATGGGAGTCGGTTTATACAGCAGAAATTGGAAAATTGTAGTATTGAAGAGAAAGCATCTGTTTTCAAAGAAATTCTTCCACATGCTTCAAAACTAATGACAGATGTGTTTGGGAATTATGTCATTCAAAAGGTGTCCACTCTGGTTCTCTCTGTACTTTTACGTCTCGTCTTGACATTTTTAAGATTTTCAAACCTTTGAGCCTTTGACCTTCCAGCATGTTAAACTATTGCATATTTGAATTTTGTGTCCAGTTCTTTGAGCATGGAAGTCATGAGCAAAGAAAGATGTTGGCATGTCAATTAAAAGGACAGATGCTGCCTTTAAGTTTGCAAATGTATGGCTGTCGTGTTATTCAAAAGGTATATTCTCAATTCAAGTACACAAACATTATTAGAATCAGAAAGTGGTCGTTATTCTTGCATGACATGCATCATGTCCGGGGGGATTTCCCCAATCAATAAAATTATATTCTTGTGAATTGGTAGAGCGCAAGACTCTTAACCTTGTGGTTGTGGTTTTGAGCCCCACGGTAGGCGTTGCAACATTTTTTCCCCGCGCATAGCGGGAGCTTACTACACCCTGCCCTTTTTTTATGAATAAAAAATTGTTGCACAAGAGCATAAGCTTCCAAGCCTTGGCCTTTAGATTTTAAAGAGGGATAGTCACATTTACCTACGTATATAGTCATCAATGTTTTCCCCAGGTACTTGTCAGTATTACTCAATCATTCTAGACTTGAATCAGATCATGCTTGCATAAATGTGGGAAACAATATTTGCTGAAAAAGATGTTGGAAATAATATTGTCAACTGCATCAAGTAAAAAGTAGTGCCCTCGAGCAGGCTTTTGTTGCTAATGTACTTCTAAGAAACTTGATTTAAATAGTACCTCCCCCTCCCCCAATAAAAAGGAGAGACTATTAAAATAGTAGCTGAATTTTTTAAGAGTTTCTTGATGTGGATCCTTGATTTGACTTGGTGAATAGCCACTCAATGTTGAAGAATTTCTTGATATAAATGCTCTCTAAAAAATATCATCAATAAATCAATAATGGTAAAGTTTAAAATTTAGCAAATTTGTTAATATATCATATTATAGCCTTCTAACCCATTTGCACGTCATTAAAGTTTTGATGATATATACTTCGATTGATGTGCTTCTCCGACCAATTTTTGACTCTTTAGACTCACTTACCTATTTGGGCAAACAGTTAAATACTAATATTTCAATATTTGGCCACAAGTAGTTGCAAATACTGAAATTTAGTATTTGAACTTTATGGGAGATATTGAAATTCTTATTTAGAAGGTGTATTTCAAATGGAATATTGGTTTCCGCTTGCAAATCTTCTACTTCTTTTTCAAATGAAGTTTATGTCCAAACGTAACTTTAACTTCCAAAAATATCTTTCAACCTGAACTTTAGTAGACTTTTTTTCAACTTAAACTCAAATATTGTCAAGCGCCTACGTATATTGCTTAATCAACTAGATCTCGAGCTGATTTAGGTTGTATTTAAAAATGAAAGCAAATTGTAAGTTGAAAAATAAATTAACAAAAAAAAAAAGCAAATTGTAGTGTCCTTTTTATAGGTTATACATAATGGTCTACAATTGTGCTTAGCGCAGTAGTTTGAGGCCATACAGTTATTTCATTATTATATAGGAGAAACAACAACAACATAGTGTAATCCCACAAATGGGGTCTGAGGACGATATTGTGTACGCAGACCTTACCCTTATTTTGAGAAGGTAAAAATGTTGTTTCTGGTAGATCCTCGGCTCCATTATTGTATCGGGAAAGTGAAAATATATTCTGCTACTATTTTGTGTGCTCTAGTGTAGGGGTTTCTTTTTTCTTTTTTCATCCAAGTGATTCGAGTGTATTTTATGCTTAAAGATGTCATGTCTTATTTTTCTCAAAAAAGAAGTCACGTCTCTTATATGTGATAAAAAATGAATTATCTTGTTGTTGATGTTCTTTTTAGGCCCTAGAAGTTATCGATCTTGATCAGAAAATAGAACTTGTCCATGAACTCAATGGGCATGTACTAAGGTGTGTGCGAGATCAAAATGGGAACCATGTTATCCAAAAATGCATTGAGTGCATACCTACCGAAAAAATTAGTTTCATTATCTCCTCATTCCAAAGCCAAGTAGCTATATTGTCTACTCATCCCTATGGTTGTCGTGTAATCCAGGTAATATTAAACTATGTTGTACCATGATATATGAGTAATTTGTTTTTATATTTCAATTGACTCATCTCATTTCGTGTGAATTTTCAAAGAGAGTATTGGAACGTTGTTCAGAAAACCCTCAAAGTCAGTGTATAGTGCATGAAATCTTGGATTCTGCTTATGCTCTTGCTCAAGATCAGTATGGGAACTATGTTACCCAGGTTTGTATCTTTTTCCAGGTGATAGGCAATAACTTTTTTTTTTCTCATCCTCAAGTTTCGTAACTTCATGTTCTTTATATGCAACTATTTGTTTTCCAATCTTAACAAAAAGCACATAAACCAAAAGAAAGGTTAATTTGCATGTTGTAACTAAGGGGGCATTATCATCTTATACTGGCTTATTTTAGTTGTTCTGTAAATTCTTTTCTATTTATGGCTAGCTAAAGGGTGAGTCCACTAAAGCTATTTGTATCAATACACTACCTTAGTTCTTGTTATCAAAAACATTATTGACAAATATGTAGATTTTAGTAGTTAACTCAAAGTTCTAAAATATTACACAAACTTCTATGGTTGGAAACTTGAAAAATTGAAATAATAACTTAATTCTTGTAAAGTAGATTTATTACATTCGTAATATAACGAGAGGTTAGAGGTCTGGAGACACACTCTCGAGTCTAAGGGTTTCAAACTAAGCAGGTCTAAGACAGAGTACCTGGAGTGCAAGTTTAGCGCCGAGTCGAGCGAAGTAGGCAGGGACGTCAAGCTTGGATCTCAGGTCATCGCCAAGAGGGGCAGTTTCAGATATCTTGGGTCGGTGATTCAGGGGGACGGAGAGATCGACGGGGATGTCACTCACCGTATAAGGGCGGGGTGGTCGAAATGGAGGCTTGCATCAGGAGCCTTGTGTGACAAGAAAGTGCCACAGAAACTCAAGGGGAAGTTTTATAGAGCTGTGGTTAGACCTGCCATGTTGTA
>MU691904.1:35749-77966 GCA_026770625.1 Nicotiana glauca
TACCCCCTACCCCCTACCTAAAAAAAATGGAAGACCGGAAAATAAATGACTCTAAACGATGTGCTAGAAATAATTTGTTTTTGGGACAGGGATGGACTGAGGGGCACATGTAGTATTATCATAAGAATTTTGTGCAATTGTTGTGTGAAACTGAATTTGTTGCAGCACGTTCTGGAGAGGGGAAAACCACATGAAAGAAGTCGAATTATTGAAAAGTTGACCGGAAATGTTGTACAATTAAGTCAACACAAATATGCATCAAACGTTGTTGAAAAATGTCTGGAATATGGTGATTCTGCTGAGAGGGAGCTTTTGATTGAGGAGATTCTTGCAGATTCAGAAGCAAATGACAATTTGCTGGTGAGATGATTTGAATCTTGTTTACTATTCTTTACTTTTCCTTTTCACATATGCGATGCAGAAATCAACTTTTTCACAGCAATTTCCATGAAACCTCTTTGTAAAGGACGAGTAAGGCCATGTGCCTAAACTGAGTTAAGCCAACTTCTCATTACTCACTGATGGTGATTTGCCAAAGAAATTTTATGGGTCGTTCCCTGCCAATTTGTGCTGACTGTTATCTAAATCAGCCTTCAGTTGAGATGTTTTAACCTTGAAATTTGGGTCATCCCCTGCGTATTTGTGCTAACTATTTTCTCAACCGGGCTTCAGTTGAGGTGTAAAACGTAGAATTCTACCATCACATGGTAGTTTTTTGAAATGTTCAGATGGAACTCGTATATCAACAATTTGCTATTTGGAGTTGGAATTATATCCTAGCTTGTTCTTTAGCCCCATCAGGTTGCAATCTTTGTCTCATTTTGTTTCACTTCAAAATAACTTTTTCCAGTTTAGACTTTGTGAGAACCTTTTAGGAGAAATAGTCAAACACATCGTAATAGGGGTAAAAGATGTTGTGCTGATTCCTGATTGAAAGGTTATCTGAAGGATGTTTGCTGTGATGGGAAATATTGAAGTTGGTCTACAAAAAATGATGCCCCCTTCAGAAAAAAATCTAGTTTTGGATGGTAGACATTTTTCTTAAATTGTTCAAAGGATTCTCCTAGGAAAGAAGCGTAAGTGCAGGTGAAAGGAGAAAGTTCATTTTGATAACAGATTCTAATGTGTCTGAGATATTTGATTTGGGTCACTGGAAGAATAGTATTCAGTGTTGACCTTTAATTGGATGGGACACTACAGAATAGAGGAGGGGTACATTTACTTATTATCACTGAATTAGTGTACTGACTGAGTAGATCTTAATTAGGACCATAGTAACCTTTATACTTCATTTAAAAGTAAATTAAGGAGAAAGCCAAAGAAGAAGAGGGAATGAATGGAAACAGGATAACTCAAATAAATTGTTAGTTGAGAAGGGAAAGACCTTTTCTCAATATGTTGAGAATCTTATACATCAATTGTTGCAAGTTTGTACTTATTTTTGTTTTCAAAAGAAAAGGATACGAGTCTTGGTTATCTTAATGGTCTGGCTATGAAACAGTGCGAAACTAGCCATGGCCACCTGTCGTGATGTTGTGGAATGCGTTTCATGGTCACAACTCTTAGCTTGTCCACCATCTCATCATCTCCTTGACTGAGATAGTAATGGATTTATTGACCTTTAGACTAATTTGGGTAGTAAGTGGTCTCAACGGTATGTTTAGCATTTTGTGTGGTACTATTATCCTTTTTCTCACTTTTCTATGTGGTGAATGTAAAGTGCTTATATTTTCAAAATAATGACAATGATTTTTTTGCGTAATATACATATTCACTGGGCAATTTTGGCTCTTGTTGTAGTCGATGATGAAGGACCAATTTGCGAATTATGTGGTCCAGAAGATTCTCGAGATTAGCAACGATAAGCAACGCGAAATTCTGCTCAGTCGAATCAGAGTTCATCTTCATGCTTTGAAGAAATACACCTACGGAAAACACATAGTGGCTCGATTTGAACAGCTCTCTGAGCAGTCTGATGAAGGTTTGTAGAGTTTAAGTGCTCTGCTTTATTTGCACAGCTGCAAGTTGTTATTATTTTATGCAGCTGTTGTGTTTGATTATCTATGACATGTTTTGAAGAATTTTAGTGTTTTGATCTATGAATACATGTTTGCACATTCTACCATTTGTCATGCAGATATTGGAACATGTGAACCCTAGATTGTTGAACAAAATTGTCAGATTTATACTCGTTTGGTGGATGGTAGAATTGTTTCTAGCAGCCTGACTGTTGATTGTCCAGTGAGCAGCAATATGAGAGTGCTTGTCTGGCCTTTAGTAGGGTCATATGTGCTTACTGCTCAAGCTCATTGATTGTCCAAGCACGAAGATAGTGTGTTGTTTTATTTGCCAACTGTATCCAAGAATGTAAATATCTTTAATAATCAAGCATGTATTCTGGGAGAAATATTTTGTGCATGCCAAATTTAGTTGAAAAGATTTGCTTGCTTTGGATGTGGGTTTCTTCAAAATATGCTCAAAAGCAATTCAGGACATTGTTGCCAATTACAAACAGCAATCTTACATATTTTACAAATCGCTCAGTTAAATATGCATATATGAAAGCTGGAAACGGAGCAAATCCCGGCTTACTTGGGTCACCATCTCAGCATGACCCATTATATATTTGACATGATCTTCCATGGCTCTTCTATTTCAAATTAAATGTTTTAGTTTAATTTTTCAAAAGATTAAAGAATGAGAAAGATTTCTTATTGTTGAAAAGGCTGGTGAGATCGTTTGTAAACTCTTTAAACTTTGCAACTTAAAACAGATTTGTATAAAAGGCTAGCCTAATGTCCAATAGAATCACTAGGCGTATTAAATATTTTTAAATGCTCTTTTGTAAGAAAGCTAGCATTTTTTTGAGACGGTCAAATACGGAAAGGAAGTACTTTGTAGTTTATACACACTCTCCTTAAGAATTTCAAGAAGAAAATCATCGAAATGTGATGTTCCCGTCTCATTAATTTATCTAGTTTCTACTAAGTACAGTACTCTGCACCACTACACAACTTATGTGTGCCGTATAGAGTATTAACCAAATGAACATAAAGAAAAATAGAAAAACATGACACTGCAGAGCATCAACCGAGTATACCAAAACCAGAAGCCCCCGTTGTCCCCATATCAACATGTAGGAGAATAAAACAAACTTGGCCCATTTGTTTCTCCAAACTTGACTGCCCTTGCCATGATATGCTTAGAGTGTTTATCTAGTCAAACCAAGTAGTACCACAACACCGACCCTTGAGAAACAAGTACTCAGAAGAAATTACAAAGGCAAAAGCTTGTAATTCTTTCAGTAATCATAAATCCATGTTCTGTCGTTTACAGAAATGTTAAAAGAAATTTCTTAGTGCACACGGAAGAGTGGGGAAGATGGGAAACAAAAATTCTGGATGCATGACAGACACCACGGTTAACCCATCTTACCATCTACGTCCAGTAGTCAAATCATTGTACCCATGGGACGGCAGAAATACTATTTCATTTCTTGCGCTACTATGTCTACTGTAACACATGACGTCTATCAGCAAGCAATATATCTTTCCAAGCTTCGTAGAACATCCAAGTAATGCCTGATGATGGCATTACTTTTAGGCAACTCGCACCCCAGCCTCTATAAAGGCCTAACAAACCCCCATCCCTAATGACTTCTGAAAGTGCTGCGACCATGTGAGGTGGACATTTACCATGCAAAGCACCCACCATTAGCCGCTTTCTTGCCACCTCCAATGGGTAACTGATAGTGCTAGCTGTTAAACCTGATCAACCATAACATTAACTCTTTGAGAAATGCATGGTAATCTTACAATCTGGCTACAGTAAGATAGCATAAAAGCAGATAGAGTCTCATCAAGGTTAAAAAGGCATATCATAACAGCAGATATTCCCAAATAAAATCACACCCCTATTTGCAGTTCAAGGAGCTTTAAAAGTGGACAATACTTTACCTTAAAGAATAAATATCATATACTAACACATAAAAGCTTGAGGTCAACAATGAGTAAGTCATTTGACTTGCATTGTGAAGTCCAAAATTTTAACTTTATTTTAGGAAATAATATATATCAAGATTTATTATGTCTTCTTATTTAATATACGGGATCTATTTTCCTCCATCCAAATGGAAATCCCGCTCCAATAACACGATCACAATCTTTATCTCTATCGGCTTCATCCTATAGGAATTTTCTAATTTACTTCTCTTGTTTTGTGTTGACCACTATCGATGTGATTATATAGACGGTTTGCATTTGCTATTTTAGGAAAGAACTTCATGTTTTATCCCCTTGGTTTAGCCAAATGCACATAGATTTGTGACGCCAAAATATTTCACTGGATATTTCGTAAAGATCCCATTATATACTCGCTGGACCAATCAGAGAGGCTCCCCCATTCAGCAACATTATTGCAATCACACTTAAATCAATTGCTCGACAACACCATAACTAATTGCTGATTCACAATTACACTTGAGTCTAATATTTGTCTTACAACAGCAAAACCATTTTGCACGTAAGTTCAACCATTAACCTGCTTAGTCTCCTTGCTAATCTTGCAGACACTCACCACCAGAATGAATGGTTAAGATAATACTTAAATGTACGATGCTCCGCCTTCGTTCGGAATCTGTATAATGAATGTCCTTTCTCCTTTGCAATGACACTTGCGTCTAATATTTGTCTTCTACCAGCAAAAGCATTTCGCGTTCAAGTTAAACCATATCCCTTCTTAGTCATCTCGCTAGCGCCTCTATTATAATCTTATAGACACTCCTCAGCAGAATGATTTGTCAAAAAATACCTAAATGTATGATGCTCCTCCTCTGGTCGGAATCTCTACAATGAATATCCTCTATCCTCTCTGCAGCAACGTTACATCTTTGTCCTGCTATTGCTCTTTTGATCCCGTGCGCAAAAGGAGAAAAGCATCACAGGCTTGTTTCAGTCTTTCCCCTTTTTCTTCCAGTATACTACAAAAACATTACATCTTTGTTCTGGTGTTGTTCTTTTGACCTACCCAACCAGCGTGATACATAAGAAGGGCCTTGAAATGCAAAATCCAGTAATTGTGATAAAGAATTATCAACTCGAGCATCTCAGCACCTGCATACTTTATGGACCTTAGATAGCAGGAATTGGCTGCATCAGCAAATTAATTTTTTTTGGCTGCTTTGGTAACATTTCCCATTATGGTTATCTGGTTTTGAGTTGTAATCTATCCTAAGTCCAATGGACCAACTCTATTACAATCTTGAACTGCCACTGGAACAGTTCAACAGGCACCTGTAATTTCCAAGTCAGCACTTTCAGATTTTAAGTTGATTGTGATACACAAATCTTCCGGGAAACAAGGACTTAGTCTAGGAGTAAAGGTGTTTTTAAGCAATGATACAAATGTCCCTAGAGTTGACAATTAGAAGTTTCAGCTCAGTCCTTTTTTATCACAAAATGGCAGATCACTATTAAGTTCAAGCAAATCTGAACCAAAGAGAAGTACCGTGTTTGATTCGAGATTCTTACCCGAGAAAGCTCCAATAAGAAGCATCTCTGCACGGCTTAGAGATTTTTTCTTCTGTGCTTGGCAATATGATTTCTTTATTGTCTCGTACATGAAATAGTAACAAGTGCTATATGGGAGCATGCCAATTATTGTTGGCCCAAGTCCAGCATACAAGCCTCCAATTCCACCCTCCTTGTAAATCTTGTGAACTGCAATGCGTAGACTGGGGTAGACCTCAGGATTCACAGTCAGCCGATCCTGTGAAGATCAGCACCAAAATTTCAGATTGTTTTTTCTTTCCACAAGCGCATAAGTCATAACAAGCACAGTAACTTAATGATACAACTATGAAGATCATCATTAACACTCTGAAAGCAAAGCTATTTTTCTACACTGAAAAATCTCTAGTCAATACCTTCAGCACTTCAAGCGGATGACATGCAAGTGTGCCTGCAACTCCAGCAGCAGCACCAGCAACAGCAACCGGCGACAGCCATGAGAGAGAAAAGCTCATGCTAGCATTACCAATCTGTAGCTTGGGGTTGCCATTATTGATCCATTCCTCTTGTGCCGAATTCATTGCTCGCTTGACACACTCAAATGTAGCAAGTTCAATTGCCTGTGTAGGAATTATCCGTAACATGTTAATTGTGTTACCAGCCCACAGCCCTTTCCAACCCTGCTGCTCAATAACCTGAATAAAACTTGTAACAATGTTTTTGGACCCAACACCGACCACCATTCTTGTCCTGCATGTTTTAAATAACAAAATAGGTAACATAACCTACTGAATTGTAAGAGCCAGCTGAAAGGAAATAAAAATTCATCCAAGTCAGAAGTTCATATCCTATAGAGGAGCTTTTATATCTTAATTAAGTTATCTTACCAAAATTCACAATGGAAATTACACAATCCAGAGGATGGAATAGATATAACTCCTCATAAATGGAAATCAATGAGTAACTATCAGTTTTAAACTCCATGGTAAATCTTACAACCTGATGGTTTCAAGAGGAGCTAGAACGGCCTTCGTCATCGCCCCAGCCAAAGCACCACTGAGAAATTCACCGACTTCTCTAGTCCTGGTAAAATTCTGCAGAAATGAATGCATTTCCGCCAACTACATTGTTAAGCTAAGGTTCAGGGACGAAAAGTAAAGTAACATTAGAGGCCTGAATGGTCCAATCAGAATTAAAATGAACTTACGGTAAAGGCTCGACCAACGTCAGGGAACTTGAGTTGAAGGTTACTTTGATGGTGCATGAGATCCTTGGTAGGAGAAAGGTCCAACTCCTTGGGTACAATCATGACACCACGATATACATCTCCGACGATACAGTAACTCTTCTTCTGCGACTGGGATTCCACAGCCATATTTCTGTCAACTCCAAACAGGAAGCGCTTAAATATTACCAGGTGGGGATTGTTCGAGCTGTGACTTGCGCCGCATTTGGAATACTATTCCTGAATTGAAGCATATGTATCTCATTCGGAGAAAAACAAGACAAAAGAGGATAGATCGAAAAGGATAAAACGTGTTTAGTGAGACTGGGAATGGGACCAATGTTTTTGTAGCATTTGGCCGATGGGACGGACCACGGAGAGGGAGATTTTTCTTTTGACTGGAATTACGTTTCTCCCTCCACGAGGCACTTGGTTTGGCGACATTGGGATATAACTAGGGTTTCTTCGATGTCTTTTCCGGTCTATGGGCCCCCGCCAAAACCTCCCGCCCATACCAAAAAAACACAGTCAAACTAGCTATAAGACTAGTCAAGTTTAATACATACTGAATAAGTCACCTTCAACTAAATATTTTTAACTTCATTCAATTTCGTGAGTCTAAGATTAATTTTAAAGTGGTTATTTATAAGTTTTTATTATTTTTTAAATAAAAATCTTAAATTGCCGTTATTTTTCAAATAAATAGAAAATAACAATCGGGAAGTGGCTTATATGTAGCCTTTCATCTTTTACTATGTGCTAGGGGTCGGATTCCACGTATTCTATGCTAGCGTTTGGCCATTCTCAAATTTGTTTTGAAAAATCTGATTTGGGTGAAATTTAGTTTGAAGATGAAAATGTGTTTGGACATACGTTTTCAAAACATATTTTTCAAATTTATTTTGGAAAAACATGTGTATTATTAGGGATTTGGCCCAAAACCAGCTATTGAGCTGGGTTTGGGACCTGGGATTTGGGATTTGAGATTTTTCCAAAATATAGGCAAAATCTATGGCCAAACACGTGCTTACCAAATAAAATCTAAGTTTATTTTGGCAAAATCTATGGCCAAACGGGTCCTGATATTCTGTTTCATTTTTCCTTCATCTTCCTATAATAATAATAATAACAAAAAAATAACAATCATTATTAGTTGTGTAATATTTCGATCAAATTGGTGTTATTTATATGTATTGTTGTAAGTAAATAAAACAGTAATCTTTCTGAAAAATAAAATAGAAAGTTAGTAGAAACAATTCTGAAAAATAATATTCAAACTTCAAAATAATTTTTGAAACGTTGAAGGAACAAATTGAGCCCACTGAATGCACAGTGTGTCCTTAAGAAAATTATTCCCCTCAAGTACCCGAGGTTATGGAATATATCCTCCCAGAATGGAATGATTTAACTCATCGGAGTGTTGGTACCAAAAACGCCGATGATCAGCGAACCACTCGATGGCAGCAAAACACACTGGAATTTTAGTGCAGAAGAAGATAATCAGAAAATTTCGTAAGTAAATATTCTGGGATTTGAAGGTATATTTATAGCCAACTCGGTGCTATTTCTGAAGAGGTATGCAACCTTTAAGAATAGTCATAGCTGTTGGAACAGGTGTGACACTGTTTCAGAACAGCCATGGCTGTTTAAAATATTGCGAGAAATATAAAATAAATTTAAAATAATCCGGAAAAGAAAAATGGGTTGAACCGGACCGGGTTGCGGGTCATGGGTTATTTCGGATTGATTTTTTTTAATTAATTTAAATAATTAATTAAATATTTGAAAAGAATTTTGTCCAAAAAGATTAATCAATCAATCGTTTTCCAAATCCACATCCGAAGCTGAAGCCGAGCAGAGCGAGCGACGACGACGACGGCGCAAGGCTTGCCTTCTTCTTATCTATTTAAGAGCTAAAAGATGAGCTTCTCTTTATATACACAAAGATTTTCTTTCCTTCTACCAATGAGAGACAAAGTGCATACGTGAAATGAACTCATTCAAAATTTTATTTCCCTCTATTTTTTTCCCACCATTTTCCATTCACACCTCTTCTGTTATTATTTATTAATAACAAACCCAACAATTAGACTCATATCTTAGCTTCTTATCGATTTAGTCCAATTTATATATGTTAAACCGACATTAAAGTCACACTATCAAGGTATTTTTCTTTTCTTCCCTTTCTCCATTCTCGATACACCCAATTTTCTCACCGATTGTCTCTCTCTTCTTTATCTATAATTCACTTGTATCTAAAGATTATAGATTTCAGACTTGATTTAAAATATTCTCCCTACTAAGTTGCTTAATCTTCCCCATCTTCTCCTTAGCTTTTGATTTGTCCACCGGCCTTTTTTTCCTTAAGTTATTAAACAAAAGCCCTTTATTATTTTCTCCTCCATTTTGTCTTCAAAACATGCAATTGCAACTTGTTTTTATTCTTTTCTATCTTAGATTTGTTCAACCATGTTGTTTCTTCAAAAGGTTGTATCCTATACTCTATATTTTTTATTTTCTGCTCCACAATGAAACAAAAATAACTAATTTATTCAAATAGATTTAACTTAGGAGTGTTGGTTTTCAGCCAACGGTTTTGTGTTTAGTTTAGTGATTTTTGACAAAAATGGTGTCTGTTGATGCTAATAATTCTTTTTGTTAAAAATAAAATTATGATTATGATTTTGATATTGAGCTTTAATGGTGGTTGGATGCAGCTTTATAAGGTAAATGTATATAACAAGCAGTGACGGATTTACATACAAATTTTGAATAATTCAACACATATTAACATATAGGGTATGTATAGTTATATGAATTTCTACAATTTATATAATGGGACAGGAAGCCCCAGTAAACAAAGAGTATGGTGGGTGCTTTGGTCAAAGAAAAATCTTAAATGCTCTAATCAAATGAGTGGACATGTGTTATATTCCAATCATAACAAGCCTATTTATTTATTTTCTTCTTAGAATTTCTATTTTATTTGATCGAGCAGCCATTTTTTTGAACTAAAACTACTATATTTTTTTAGATTATATTTTTCCTGAATTTTGTTTCACCTTTCTCTTTTATTTTTCTCTTCATTTCTATTTTACCTAATAACTCTCTATAGCAAAAAAAGAAAGAATAAAAAACTCCAAAGTTTGACCCTGTCTAAAAACGGATCGTTCTTGTAGAGTGAAAAAAATCCATTGTTTTTTTGTCACGACCCAAATTGAGGGTCGTGACGAGTGTCCGAGTTCTATCTACCGAACACCCATAAACATACGTCTAAAATATAAATATGAAATAAGTGTACGTCATGCAAAATGTCTCGCGAATAACTATTGATTCATGTGAACGACATATGCGGAAAATATGCCCAAAAGACATATATACATATATATATACAGAATATAGTAGGGCAAAACAATAAGGCCGCATACTATCCAACTATACATGATTGTCTACAAACCTTTAATAAAGTGTACAACTGTATAAAGGATGGGACTGGGACCCGCCATACCCATATATGTATACAAAATCATCGTACCAAATTTAGTAGCAGCTCCGGATCAAATGGATCACACCAACTCTCGTTGAGCAAAGATCCTAAGAATGGGGATTGTCAGTCTGTTTATCTGCACCTACGGGCATGAAATGTATGCCCCCGGTCAACAAGGGCATCAGTACGAATAACATACCGAGTATGTAACGCATAAAAATTAGTAGGTAAAATACATGAAAGAAACATGGATTAAAGTATCCAACCTATAAGTCTGAATAGCCGTGTAAATCATGAAACATTTATAGTGTCATGCGTATGCGTATAAATATCATATCATGCATAGGTATATGCGTACATAACATCATCAAGCCTCTAAGGGCATCCTATCATATCATCTCAGCCTCTGCGGACAAAATCATAAACGTATACCAGCTGATCAAGTGGTGGTTCGTATATAACGATATAACCTTTTTCCATATCCCATATAAATATAATATACGCGTATATAACGTCATCTGATCATTGGTCAATGTACATATATAATGAATGCAATGATAATGAAGTAAGTTAGTAAGATTTCTCGAACTGTCATAAGATCAATATGCCTTTGGATAAACATTAGCAACTTATGTATTTTTCGGAGACCCATGAATAAAGGATATAATAATAGGACACATAGGGAATCAAGAACATATGCACCTCTAGTACTTCTATGAATAAAGTCATTTATGAAAGTTGCATGTTTGCTTGTTTTGTTTGTATCATATGGATCATGCCAAAAAGAAATAAGGGATAACCTTAACATACCTTAATTATATTAAGTCTTTAATACCTTCCAACCAATTTTTCAAACAACTCAACTCAATCTACCATATCATAAAGAGATTCGAAATTAGTGTCGAGTAAAGGCTAAGTCCGCAACTTAAACTAGTAACTCGTTTATGTAAATTTGGGCAGCATCTCCCCTGTAACAAAAGCCTCCTCCAAAACCATATACCAACAACAATGACTAGAGCACTCCAGCAATACATAATTATCAATAACAAGATACTATATAATAACAACAAGTCATGTCTACTTTGTGACAAGCGGCAAGCTCCGATTGAAACTCGTATACCCCATATCACCACCTTATAGACTTCATAACTTAACGTAACAGTATAATTAAGACGATAATGAATTAATTCATCAATAATTCCAGTGTTATACAATACATTTATAACATTTAGACAAGAGTGGGTTGCTCTAATGGTGAGCACCCTCCGCTTATAACCAAAAGGTTGTGAGTCCGAGTCACCCCCAAAGCAAGATGGGGAGTTCTTATAGGGAGGGATGCCGAGGGTCTATCGAAAACAACCTCTTACCCAGGATAGGGGTAAGGCCTGCATACACACTACCCTCCCCAGACCCCACTAGTAGGATTATACTAGGCTGTTGTTGTTGTGCAACACAGAAAATAATCCACAACCCCAATTATCCTCAATTAGAAATTTTTATTCACTAGTTTGTGTATAGTCCATCTATTTAAATTAATCAACGTCAAGATCATCTTAATCACATGCAAGAACACCATATAATTACCTCATACAATAGATTCAAGTCGATATACATGTTATACTTAGCCTACAATAGCCCAACATACTCAAATCACTTCATACCCAAAAGGACAATTATAATAGTGTCAAACACTCGGAAAATGTTATAAAGAACGATTAACCCACCAATTCGCCACTACGTGGTGTTTATCCCCACCATTTCTCCTCCAAAAACTCCATTAGAATGTATACAAATAGATATCCCAAAAATAATATGAAACAATCCATTATACGTCGAATAACTCGAACTCATCTTCTGATCACCGTCTCGTGAGTTCTAACTATTAGAAAATAAATTTATCAACCTTTATTGATATTTAAAGATCAAATATAGAAAGTAGGTATTTTCTTAACTATTAAATAACTTCCAAAAATCAAACTATAAAGAAAAAGATAGGTGATATAGCAATACTTACATCGTAGGGATCGTTCTAATGTTATCGCTTTTTGATTTTGTGCACGGGATGATAGTCTTGTTTGAAGCCCTTGCAGAGAGCTTAAGGGTTATGTTTGGGTGTTGTTTGGTCGTGCTCCCTGAAAAAATGCAGAGAGAGGCGAGATAAGGGATGTAAATATCCCATTTTTTAAAAAGTTAAAAAGGTGCTACTTGGCACCCTCGCATTGACCCTTATTCAGATGCTTATATCTTTTTATCTGGATATCGTATGAATGAACGTTAAGAGAATTGGAAAGTACATTCTAATACCTTCAATTTGGTATATAATATGCCCCAAAAGACCCCATATAGCACACAAATTTTATTGCTCAAAAAGATCCGTTACAAGGCAAATCCTTAGTCGGTTTTTCCGCAACATTAATCCGATTTTCTCCAAACTTTATATTTTCTATCCAAATATCATATATAGTCATATTATGACTTTAAAATCATACAAATCTTGATTAACAAGTTTCATATTCATTACGTCACCTTGGGACGCACTGGGTGTAACAATCTTTCCCCCTTAGAAACATTCGCCCTCGAATGTTAAACTCCCAGAATTCTATAGAAATTTTGGCAAAGTCTCATTTGTAATGGTACAACTACCAACATGTCACACAGAAAAACCAACAATACAAAGCCACATGGGGCCACAATTATCAGTAATACCAATGGCCTCACACGACCAATGACAATAACTAACATAAGAATCAAGTATCAGATACGTACCTAAAGGTTGTGATGTCTTAGTACGAACCTCCTCTGGAAGAGGAAACAAGTGAGGATACATTGTCTTCATATCTTCTTCGGTTTCCCAAGTCATCTCCTCTACATCATTGTTTCTCCAAAGTACTTTAACCGAAGCTACATCCTTAGTTCTCAATCTCCGAACTTGTCTATCTAGTATAGCAATGGGATCTTCCTCATATGATAGTTGCTTTGTAACCTGAACATCATCAACTGGCACGACTCTAGAAGGATATCTGATACACTTATGGAGCATTGACACGTGAAAGATTGGATGTACATACTCCAAATTGGAAGGCAAGTCTAACTCATATGCTATTTGTCCTACTATGCACATAATCCTATAAGGTCCAATGTACCGAGGGCTAAGATTTCCTTTCTTGCCTAATCTTATAACGCCTTTCATCGGTGATACCTTTAGGAATACCCATTCATCTACGTGAAACCCCAAGTCTCATCGTCGATTATCTACATAGGACTTCTGACGACTTTGAGTTGTTAATAGCCTCTCCTTTATAAGCTTAATCTTCTCAATTGCCTATTGCACCAACTCTGGTCCTACTAACTTAGTTTCCCCTACCTCAAACTATCTGATAGGTGACCTACAATTCCGTCCATAAAGAGCTTTGTATGGAGCCATCTAAATACTTGAATGATAGTTATTATTATATGTAAACTCAATAAATGGAATATGACCATCCTAGCTACCCCCGAAATCCATCACACAAGCTTGTAGCATATCATCAAGTGTCTAAATAGTACTCTCCGCCTGACCATATGTCTGTGGATGAAATGGTGTACTGAGACTTACTGAGTCCCCAATCCTTTTTGGAAGGACCTCCATAAGTTAGATGTAAATTGAGCACTTCTATCTAAGATAACAGATATAGGGACACCATGAAGTCCTATGATCTCCTCAGTGTAAATCCTTGTGTAATCCTCTATCGAATATGTAGTCCTGACCGGTAAAAAATGGGCTGATTTTGTAAGTTTGTCAACAATAACCCATATAGAATCGAACTTACACTAGGTACGAGGTAAGCCTATGATGAAATTTATATTAATCACTTCTTATTTCTAAGTTGGAATCTTTATAGCGTACAATAATCCACCGGGTTTCTGATGCTCAATCTTAACCTAGTGACAATTAGGGCATTGAGCAACCGAATATGCTACATCGTTCTTCATTTTGTCACACCAGTATATTCCCCTAATATCATGATACATCTTTCTTTCTCCTGGATGAATAGAATAACGAGAATTTTGGGCTTCCCCAATAACCTGCTAGCGCAACCCTGCCACATTAGGAACACATAATCGACCTCGATATATGAGGACTCCATCTCCTGTAATCTCAAGTAGTATCTTCTCAGGGGTTGTATATTTGTAATGAGCTGGCAAAGAATCTTCATACTAGGGTTCCTTCACTTCAGTTACTAAAGATGATGTTGACGCGTCCCGAATAGTAACTCCCGTACCGCCTTAATCTAGTAATAGAACTCTAATATTAGCTAGCTGATGAATCTCACAAGCTATCTCACTCTTATGTGGCTGTAAATATGATAGGCTACCTATAAATCTACGGCTGAGGGCGCCAACTACTACATTCGCCTTCCCTGGATGGTATAAAATATCAACATTATAGTCTTTCAGTAGCTACAACCATCGCCTCTGACGTAAATTCAATTCATTTTGCTTGAATATATACTGAAGGCTCTTATGATCGGTATAATTATCAACATGAATGCCATACAAATAGTACCTCCATATCTTTAGTGCATGAATCATCGCGGATAACTCTAAATCACAGGTCGGATAATTCTTCTCGTGGTTTTTTTAGTTGTCTAGAAGCTTAAGCTATAACCTTACCGTGTTGTATCAGTACACAACCTAATCCAATACCTGAAGTGTCACAATAGATAGCATAACCATCGATCCCTTCTGGATGTGTCAGAACTGGGTGCTTAAGTAAATATGTCCTGTAACGTTTGGAAACTCCACTCACAACCATCAGTCCACTGAAACTTAGTTGCCTTTTGAGTCAACTTTGTCAATGGCGCTGAAAGAGAAGAAAAGCCCTCTACAAATCTCTTGTAATAACCCAACAAACCTAGGAAACTACGAACCTCCGTCAGTGTCGTGGGTCTTGGCCACGTCTTCATTGCCTCAATCTTCTGTGTATCAAACCGGATACCCTCACCTGAAGTAATATGTCAAAGTTAAAGCTATAAAATTCAACTAGAATTCACATTTAGAGAATTTTGCGTACAACTTCTTTTCTTGTAGAAATCTGAGCACAATAGGTAAATGATCATCATGCTCAGCCTCTGAATGAGAGTAAACCAAAATATCATCTGTAAATACAATCACAAACTGATCTAGAAAGCGTGTGAACACGCGGTTCATCAGGTCCATGAATATTGTTGGGCCATTGGTCAATCTGAATGACATAACTCGAAACTCATAGTACCCATATCTGGTCCCGAATGCTATCTTCGGGATATCTTTCTCTTTAACCCTTACCTGATGGTACCCAGACCTCGAGTCTATCTTCAGAAAACACCGGCACGCTGCAACTAATCAAACAAATTATCAATCATTGGGAGCGGGTACTTATTCTTGATCGTTGCCTTATTCAACTGTGTGTAATCAATATGCATCCGCAAGAAACCATTTTTCTTTCTCACAAATAACACAGGTGCTCCCCACGGTGATGTACTGGGTCTGATAAAGCATTTTCCAAGCAAATCCCTCAGTTGTTCTTTTAACTTTCCCAGCTCTGCATGTACCATTCTATATGGAGGAATAGATATCAGACGAGTATCTGGTAATGTGTCAATAGAAAACTCAATTTTTCGCTCTGGCGGAAGGCCTGGAAGCTCATCGAGAAACTCATTAACCACCGGGATATATAGACCGAATAGTCCATGACTCTGATTTCACATCCTGTACCCGAACTAATTGATAAGTGTGGCCCTTTCTAATCATCTTCCTTGCCTTGAGATAGGAAATAAACCTACCTTTTGGCGATGCAGTATTACCTTTCCACTCCAAAATTGGCTCCCCTAGAAACTGGAACCAAACCATCTTTGATCTGCAATCAACATTAGCATAACAAGAAGCCAACCAAACCATACCCATTATAACATCAAATTCTACCATATCTAACTCAATCAGTCTGCTACTGTAGAACGATTATGAACTACTACTATGTAGTCTTTATATACCAGTCTAGCTATAACTTGATCCCAAAAATTGTAGACACCCCAAAGGGTTCAATCAATTTAGGTTTTATCCTAAACTTACTAGCAACCAATGGAGTAACGTACAATACAGTGGAACCTGGATCAATCAATGCATATGCATTATATGACGAGACTGATAATGTATCTGTAACAACATTGGGTCACGACTCTTGATCATGTCGACTAGCTAATGCATAAATACGGTTCTGAGGACCACTCGAGCTAGATGCCCCAACTATGCATGTACCACGATCAACTGTGTCTGTGAACCTTGCTCATAGGGGCGTACTGATGATGACGAACCAACTGCAGACCTCACTGGCTGAACTACACCTGCATCACCTATCGTTGGATAATCTTTCATAACGTAGGTTAGATAACCACAAGTATAACAAACATCCAACCCTATAAGGCACTGCCCGACATGTTGTTTACCACACTGAGCACATAGTGGCAAGGGCGGCCTTATATGACTTAAATCACCCCTATACTAAAAACCAAAGGCCCTGAAACTCTAACTAGGCCCTGAATATATGGAACGATCAAATCTCCTATCGGCAAACTGAGCGGGTGCACTAGCCGATGCCTGGGCTGGATACCTCGGGTACCGTTGTCACCGACCACCTTGAAACTCACCGGAATGACCTGAAGATCTTGCTCTCTTACTCTAGCCCTTATCATGCTCGCGATCGGCCCTCTGTTTCTACTTACGCCCGATGAGTGTTGATGTCGCCCAAATTCACACCACTGATTGGGATTATGAAGCAGTCGACGCAATTATAATTACCCAACGTGAGTCAGGTCGATCCCACAAAGAGCTTATATTGGATTAGGTATATATCTCGACTAAGTGTATAATGTACCCAAAATGCAATTCCATATGTTTGGTTGTTTCATTCTACTTCTAATGATTATGCTAATGTTTGCAAATGAAAAGCTATAGAACGATATTTTTGGTGTTGTTTTTTTTTTAAACCTATAAAGATATAGGGTCGTGACTTCCACCTAGGTGGTTACCTAACAAATTGTGAGCTTTAGGGTAAGTTTGGTTGGACGGGGTCGTAATATAACAATCACACGCAATTTCCCACTCAACACCTCTCGGTAGTTAGAGTGATTTTGCCCAATTTGGCCTTCTCAAGTCCAAATGCGTAATGCACAAAACAAGAGATAGATGCTCAAGTCGGTTCTTACTATCTCTAGATTCAACCCTTTAACTAGGGCTATCATTTTCTTGAGTTCAGCCTAATTTCTTGTTAGCCAAGTTTTCTTAGACTTAGTCTCTCTTTCTTAAGTAGAATCTAAGTCAATTAGGCATGAATCAATGTTCGAAATCATTAATTCTTAAATTCAAGTAAGAACTAGGCTAACTAACCCAAACACAAACAAGCTCTAAATCAAACACCCATTAGGTACTCATACTAGGGTTGGGTTACAACCTTAGCTAAGAAATTAGCTACTCATAAAGAAAATTGAAGAAACTAAAGAAGAAAATAAGATTAAACTCAAAATAGATGATAAAGGGAAGATAATCCAATGTTAAAATGATAAATTATAATAAAGTTACCAAAGTTGTAAAGGAAAACGGCTATTTGTATTTTGGTGTTCAAACTTAACTTAATTTTGACAAAAAAGACTATTTATAAACAACTAAAATTACCAGATAAAATTGCTTCTATGGAGGTTCTGTGGCCACACAATTCTGTGTGCGGTCCGCACTTTGATGTTGGCTTGACAAGACGGATTTTTGCGGCCGCACAATTATGGGTTATGGCCGCACTTCTTCAGATTATGTGGACTGCACATTTTTAGTGCAGTCGCACTCTTGAGCTCGAGCTTTGGCATGATATGGAGGTTCTGCGGCCGCACAATTATGGGTTATGGCCGCACTTCTTCAGATTATGTGGACTGCACATTTTTAGTGCAGTCGCACTCTTGAGCTCGAGCTTTGACATGATATGGAGGTTCTGCGGCCGCACAATTCTGTGTGCGGTCCGCACTTTGATGTTGGATTGACAAGACGGATTTTTGCGGCCGCACAATTATGGGTTATGGCCGCACTTCTTCAGATTATGTGGACTGCACATTTTTGAGTGCAGTCGCACTCTTGAGCTCGAGCTTTGACATGATAGACTTCTGTGGACCTCATATTTCTGAGTGCGGCCGCACTTTTGATTCTGTGGCCGCACAATAATGGTACGGTCCGCACTTTTTCATGGACCAAAATCACATCTCTCTGAACCTCATTTTCTATGGCCGCACAATAATTGTGTGGTCTACACTTTGTAAAGAAAATCTATCAGAGGTCTATTCATGCTCTGCGTCCACACACAATATTGTACGGTCCGCACTTTGCTCTTTTTTTGCTTTGTTTTAGTCCTTGTCCAAAATTATTCCTTCTTGAGTTGATTTTCATATCTTTGGCTCATTTTCCAATAATCCTACAAGTAAGCACATTTATCAGTTCTCGAGAATACCTTTAAGCATTTTTTAGCTTAAACAGAAGTAAAAGGGTGCAAATAAGTAATCAAAATCCCTACTTGTCAACTCCTCCAAATTTAAGCTTTTGCTTGTCCTCGAGCAAATATGATAATTCTCACCTTCACAAGAAAAGATCTATTTCAGCTAGTCTAAGGTGAATCAAACACATATCAATTGGGACAATAATTACCCACAACATTTATGAATTATCAACAAGGCAATGATTTGACTTTTCAAGTACAATAGTTCAAATGTGACACTATAGCACCAAGTTGACTTTATTCATCAAGGAAGCTAGCTCTTTCATGTAGGTCATTGTGAATCCCAAACTCCTCCTCCTCTACTCTCCGTTACTATATCTCACTTAAGAATGTAGCACTCAATTCAAGGATTTGTAAAAAGTTCGCTCATCTCTCTCAAACGAATGTCACACGTATGACTCCAGGTACCACATGCTTGCCCCTCATGTAAATCACCACTAATGTAAGTCCACTCAGCTTGAAATCACGTAGGGCTTTCTCGAAAATTAATGAAGGCTTATTGGACAGAGGTAGGGAATGTTGGAATAGGAACTAGTTCATCTTTCCTTAAGCACTCCATTTTTCTCTTTTTGGCTCGTGTTTTGACGACTCTTTGAGTCATTATCTTTTTCGTCGGTGGAACTAGAGAGACTTAACATCACTCTTTCTCGGTTATGATGGTCATTTTCTCCTTCTTTGTTTTCTCCATGCTTCCCATCATTACTTTTCTTGGAATCCATCCAACTTTTCACGTTATTCACTTTCGTTTGTATTTTTCTTTTGTTCGTTCTTTCTTTTTCTATCCTTTTCTTCATTTATTTCCTTTTTGTGCCTCTTACCACTTTTAACCTCCTCGTCTCTCCCCCAAACTTACATTTTAGCCAACTACTTCTCAAGAGTGATAAAGAAAACTAGGGTGCCAAGAGAGGGTCACTACTAAACGGGTAAAGGCTTGTAACATGGCTATCAAATGAGAGAGGTCTTAAGCTCAAATGGGTTGACCAGGGATAGCAACATTAGTGGGGCATGATTCAAGCAGGCCAAAGAGAGCCTACAATCACTTTTCAAGCCAAGCAAAACTTAGAATTTTTCCTAGAAATACACCCGGGGCAAGTTCTAAACCATTCGCATGGGTACTTGGACTTGCAATAAAATCTCACTTCTCATACAATTGGATTGTAAAAGATGATAAAGTCGTGGGACCACAACAAACATATTCAAGATTGAAAATTGCTAATGGTTCAACAAAACCACTCGATGATTGCTCAAGTCAACACAAGAGTCTAGAGGTCACTAATTAAAGCTATTTCTTGTCAAGAACTTAATTTTAATCATAACGTCGTAGTTAAATGTGTTGGAACCAATTGAAACATGTTTGAACCTTTTTATTAATTAATACTACTATTTTTACCTAAACATAAAATATGGACTCAATACCTTAAGAAGGTTATCACGCCATCCATCATTGAGATGAGCCACCCGGTTCACTCAAAACCCTTCTTTGGAAAAAACTGTGACATTAAGAAAATCAGAGGTTATTGCTCACTTAAAAATAAAAAAGGTACCAATTCAAAAAAAAGTTGTTAAAGTAATTAAGAAGTTATACTACTAAGAAAAGCAAGTTAAATAAGCTAATAAATAAACTAGTGAAATTAATACAAATGAATATAGAAACCGAGGGGAATAAAACTTATATATCAAAAGAGAGGGAGGAATATATACATAATAAAAGAGAGAATAAATATAAAAGAAAATAGTATTAAAGTTACTATAGGCCAATGTCACAACGAACCAACCAAAATAGACCACCCCCTGAATAAGAATAAGCATTGTCCTGAATGCTTAACAAAAATCTGAATAAGGAAGAGTAGAAAGTTGAGAGAACTCTGTATGTGGTCTCAGTGTGCATGGGATCACCAGCATCCTCGGGCTTCGCCAACTGGTTCTCATCATCCTCCGGTCGGGGAATAACAGGGTTAGTGAACATCTGAAGCATCTCCTCAGCAGTGTGGGTAGCAAAGTTTGGCTCCTTAGACTGGCCAACTGTTGCCTCTGATGCCTCAGGTCCTGAAGGTGTTGCTGGTGCTAACTCCATCAGCAGATCAAGTGGTATATCTCCAACGAATGCTATCTTGGCCACTTCTTTTCTCAATTTATCCATTGACTTCTTCGAAGCCTAAGATTTCTGCATCTTCTTCACATGTTTGTGAAACTCCTCAATGAACGTCCTATGCGCCACCAATGTATCCATAATGGTCTTCTTATTCTCTAGGATCTTTGACAATGTTTCCTCCACTAACAGAGGCACCTGTGATGGTATTGGGATATGAGACTGTGCTGCAACAACACTAGATATGTCAAACAACTTTTAAGTAGTTGTCTGCATCCAGTTGTTAAGACTAGCCAAGGTTTGGGACACTCGCAGGGTAGTGAGTGGATTTGTGGATGAGTCGGGCACGGGTACCGATGTAGATGGTCTAGAAGATAGTGGTGGTGGCATGTTAGTTGTCTTGATGAAAGGACTGGCTACTGTGGAAGGCATGACAGCTGTAGAAGGCTCAACAAGAGAATCTGTAACCACCACCATTGGCTCATCAGACTGGCCACCGGTGGTAGTTGCTTTACCCTTGAATTTTGGGTTCCCCAGTCTTTGCCAAGAGTACCAGGAGAAGGGATTTTTGGCCCGCACATGTGTATCAAATCTCCTCGGCTCCACCTTGGCATATTTAAAGTATTCAGTGGGGTGTTTAGATATGGATAGGGGCTTTCACCCTTTCGGACAATCATCGACATATTGGCCGACATGATGGCACCCACATTGATTGGGTACCCGGCCATGATAGATGCCACCAGAACTGCTCGAGAAAGTGGAAGATTGTTCTTATTTCTGCTCGGGTCTATCTAGTTGCACACACAAAAATTTGCCACCCTTTTGCTTCAAAATTGACGGTGTTCCGTGCAATGAGAACTCCCGTTGTGATCCACAATGGTGGTGGTCCTGGAGATGCTAAGATCTCCGCTACCCAAGGTCGAGTTGCATCACCCATATCAAGATTCTCCATATACCGAGCTTCCTCTACCTCCTCAAACCCAATGTAGGTGTTCATAGTGCATTGATCAAATCTGACTTTCAAATTTCCCACTTTGGTTACTTTGGTACATTTCCTTATGCGTGCCACATTTCCATAAAATTCACGTACCAAGTGCTCATTGACATCCATAACACTCTGGGTGAACCATATCCACCCCTTGCGCTCCCTGAATTGCTGAAGGACATTTGGATTGTGTTTATCCAAATCCTTCACTAAGAATTGCCGCTCAAGTGTGAGCGATATATAGGGCCACATTCTCCGAACCTCTTGCAGGTTGTCAAGCTCACAAATCTATCCTCTCATATCTCCTTCTTCTTGGACCTCTCTAGGCCACCCACTCTATTGCCGCCTCCTCTACCATCATCCAGAACATCAACATCATCATCAACGGGGATAGGTGTTGCGGGGAAATGTGAGGACGAGGGGTCTGAATCTTGTCCACCCTCTTCTGAACCCTCAAAAGAACTAGCAACTACGGAGGATTTATCTCTCAACTGTAGTCTGCCCGGAACTTGTTTGGGTCGAGATTGGGCACCAGGTTGTGCTTGCACAGATTTTCCCTCCGAGGATTCCCTAGATGGGAGATATTCACGGGATTTTGAGGGTTCATGAACTCTATTGGCAATTACTTTCTTGTTTATTTCTCTTTGGACTGAGAGTGGGAGGTTTCCCCTGCCTCGGCCTCGGGAGGGTTCACCCTTCCCTTTAGAAGTGTCACCTTGACCTCGGGATCGAACCATTGTTTACAATACAAGGCATATAAGTTAGTTAGAGTTCCAAACAATGCAAATAGTGGCATTACAGTTTCAGGAAAATAGTCTACAGAAGAGACAGTGCGGACGACACAATTTTGAGTGCGGCCGCAGACTACCATGTGCGGACCGCACAATTTCAAAGTGCAGTCGCACATCCTAAAGTGCGGACCGTACAATTTTGAGTGCGGTCGCACAATCCCAGGTTCAAACTACTAGTTCTCTGATCTTTCAACAGTGCAATTGCATACACTTTTCTGCGGACCGCACAATTTTTTACGGGCCGCACAATTTGAAATCACGCACCACTAACTTTATGGTTTGCAATTTTTACACAATTGAGACATGGTATTTTCAATTAAACATGATTAATGATCTACACAATCCCCAATGAACACATATGATATTGTCAACATGGTATTAAGTACACATGATTAACATTTGACATTTTAGGACTAAAAATAACTCTACCACAGAAGAACAAAAACTAAGAGAAATCAAAAAATCTAAAAGATGCAATGAACATACCAGTTATGAAGGATGCAAGTAAGAATCTACACTAATTGAAATGAATGAGGATTGTGAACTAATTGGACGTGTATTGTGCTTGCTTAGGTCTCAAGAACTCAGAGTGTGTAAAGTTGTGAATAGTGCGCTGAGATTCTATTTATAATTTGACCAAGTCGCCCCAAACTTAAGCTGAGTGCAACCGCTCAATTTTGAGTGCGGTCTGCACTCTTTACCTAGACTTTGCTGAAGCTCTGATGTCCACACAAAAGTGAGTGCGACCGCAGAATTTGTGCGAATAAAATTTTGTGCGCGGCCTCAGATGGGCTATGAATTTTGACATACCAACTTCAGAGGGCTTGCAATTTTTTTCCTCCAGTTGTGCGACCGCACATAAAATTGTGCGGCCGGAGAGTGATTTCTACTGTTGCAATCAGAATTATGCGATCTGCAGTCCGCATTTTTTCAAAACTTAGCCAATTTTTATGACTCAGACCCTGCAATGCACGCACATTCCTACATACACTTCAAAACTAGTTAGCACAAAACAAAGCCTATCTGATGAAAAAGAAAAGGAAAAACACCATGGGTTGCCTCCCAAAAAGCACATGATTTAACATCGTGACACGATGCAGATTACCAATCATTTGAAATGAAGAACCACCACGACGTGGCCATCATCAATTTTTCCAAGATAGTGCTTCACCCGATGACCATTGACTCTAAACACTTCATCATTCTTATTTTTTAAGTCCAATGCACAGAATGGTGTCACACCAAAAACTTCAAACGGGTCACTCCATTTTGACTTCAACTTGCCTAGAAACATTCACAACTGAGAGTTGAATAATAACACAAGATCACTGATTGACTCCAACCCTGCACCATTATATAATGGCAAGGAGTGGTCGATGCAGATTTTACCCGAAAGGTCGGGATTGATTTCCACGGGGAGTTAATATTTGTTGGGAGTTGGGTTTCTATCCAATCTAGCTACGTGTGTTGCTTTTAATTGCACTTCTAACCGTGCTAGGATATGTTTCTATTCTACTTTTAATGCTATTGATTGTTGAAAATAATCTAAGTACAATGTTTTTGTAAGAGTTTTCTCAATTGATAAAAAGCACCAGGCAAGTGACTTACACCTAGGTGATTATCTAATGGATCCAAAATTTAGGAAAACCTTGTTATATTTGGGGTCGTGATATAACCTATACACAAAATTACTCACTATGTACCTCTCGGTAGTTTGAGTGACTTTGCCCTAATTGGCTTTCTCAAGCTCAATTGGGTGTTCGAACAATGCAAGTAAAATTAGCTCAAGTCGGGTATTACTATCTTTAGGTTTAACCCTTTAATTGAAGCTATCAATCTCTTGAATGCACCCCAATTCCTTGTTAGCCTGATTTGCTAGACATAGTTCCTCTTTCTCGAGAAGAGTCTAAGTCATAAAGGCACGAATCAATGTTTGCAACTACTAATTCTACAATTAAAGTATGGATCAAGATAAATATCACTAACCCATAAATAATTAAGCCCTAAAATTGAAGACCCATTAAATACCCACACTAGGTGGGTCACAACCCTAGCTAATGAGTTTAGCTACTCATAATCGAGGTAGAAATCAAAGATGAAGATGAAATATAAGCCATAAAAGTTGATTACAAGAATAAAATCTAAGAATATAAGCTAAAGCTACTCTAAAATTACTCAAAGTGGTAAAGTATGGTTGTTCACGATCTCCCCTGATACAAAAGATAACCTAAAAATGCTAAAAGACCTATTTATACACAGTTGAAATTACTGGAGAAAAATACCCCTATGGAGGTTCCAATGTCAATGCAATAATGGGCGCCTCAACGCATTGACTTTCGTGGCCGCGCAAAAGCAGGTGCATACCACGTTTCTTCTCTTTTGTGCTTGGTATTGACTTGATTTCACGGGGAGCATAAAAGTTACCACCTCAATGTTAGCATTAAGCGCGACCGCGCAATTTGGACCTTCCGCGATTGCCCTTTTTCTTCGTTGTCAGTGCTTTTATCTCAGCTTTGAACTTGTGCAAATTTGACTCCTTCATGAGTTGGTTATGTCTTTCTTGCCTTATTTTGACCAATCCCTGCAGGCAAGCACAATAAGTTAGTTTTCGGGAATACTTTTACACATTTTTTATCCAAAATCTAAGATAAAAAGAGAGCATAAGATAGGGTAGAATCCATAGTTATCAATCACCTTCATTGAACTCCTTGCTCCGAATGTACTTGTCATGGAGGTACTTCATTTTCTCATCATATAAGGATGAACTTGTATATGCATGGTACCAGAACTCATCTAGCTCATTCAATTATGCCACTCTTAAGTTGGCGGCGACACCCCTTTCAAGATTAAGCTTCTTCAATGCCCACATAGCCTTATGCTCAAGTTCCACCCGAAGATGACAAACCTTCCCAAACACCAATCAATATGGATACATCCCAATCAATGTTTTGTAAGCCGTCCTATAAGCCCATAAAGCGTCATCAAGTTTTCTTGACCAATCCATCCGGTTCACATTCACTATTTATGATAAAATGCTCTTTATCTCCCAGTTGGAGTCTTCCACTTGTCTGCTTGCTTGAGGGTGATACGGGGTCGGGACTTTGTAAGTGACACCATGCTTGGTGAGTAAGGTATCAAAACCCTTGTTGCAAAAATGTGAACCCCCATCACTTATAATAGACCTTGGGGGTACCAAATCTTGTAAATATGTTCTTCTTCAAAAATGAAACAACACATTGAGCTTCGTTGTTGGGTAAATCCATGGCTTCAACCCATTTTGACACATAGTCTACAGCTACAAAAATGTAAGTGTTCCCACAAGAGCTCACGAACGGTCCTATGAAATTAATGCCCCACACATCAAAAATGTCAATTTTCCAAGATGGTGGTGAGGGGCATCTCATTCTTCTTAGAAATCCAACCGGCCATTTGACATTCATCGCAATGCTTGACTAGATCACTAGCATCCTTATAGAGAGTAGGCCAATAGAACCCACAACTCAACACTTTTGTTTCCGTTCTAGATCCACCATGGTGACCACCATTTGGCGACGAGTGGCAAGCCTCGAGAATTTCCACTTGTTCTTCCTACGGCACATATATTTGAATCACACCATTGGTATAAATCCAGAAAACATAATGTTCATCCCAATAACAATCAAGGAAATCCCGTTTGAGCTTCTTTTTTTGGTTTGAAGAGAACTCATTTGGTATCATGCCACTCATAAGAGAATTTGCTAAGTCGACGAACTATGGCATCCTGGTCATTAAAATAGGTAGAAACTGCTCGTCGGGGAAGGAATCATTGATCTCTAGGCCACCACATGGCCTCCCCTCCTCCTCCAATTGAGACAAGTGGTCTGCCACTTGATTTTCACTACCTTTGTAGTCTTGGATCTCTTGATCAAACTCTTGCAATATAAGCACCCACTGCATTATCCTTGCCTTTGAGTATTTCTTGCTCATAAGTATCGTAGCGCCTCATGATCGGTGTGGACAATCACCTTTGTACCCATCAAGTATGGACGAAAATTCTCCATAGCAAAGAAAATAACAAGTAGCTCTTTTTCAGTTACTATGTAATATTGGGCATCATTCATGGTCTTACTAGCATAGTAGACCGGATGGATGATTTTATTGATTTCTTGCCTCAATACTGCTCCAACAGCCACATCATTTGTGTCATACATGAGATCAAAAGGCAAGTTCCAATCGGGCGCGATGATAATAGGAGTAGTTGTCGATTTGAAATTCAACAATTCAAATGACTTCATGCAATCCTCATTGAAATGGAATTTGGCATCCTTCTCCAAAAGTTTACACTAGGGGTTCACCACTTTGGAAAAATCTTTGATGAATCGGCGATAGAACCCTGTATGACCCAAGAAACTTCTGACTCCCTCCACGGATGTAGGGGGCAGAAGTTTAAAAATTACCTCTATTTTGGCCTTGTCAACCTCAATACCATTATTTGAAATTTTGTGGCCGAGGAAAATGCCTTCCTCAACCATGAAGTGACATTTCTCCCAATTCAATACCAAGTTCGTCCCTTCACATCTTGCCAAGACCTTATCCAAATTGTCCAAGCAATCATCAAAAGAATTCCCAACCACAAAAAAGTCATCCATGAAGACCTCAAGAATATCCCCCACCATGTCGGTGAAAATAGCCATCATACACCGTTGGAAAGTCGTCGGTGCATTGCATAACCCAAATGGTATCTGCAAGAATTCGAAAGTACCATATGGACATATGAAAGTAGTCTTTTCTTGATCCTTTAGAGCAATAAGAATTTGATTGTAGCCGGAATACATATTGAGGAAATAATAAAAAACACGACCGGCCAACCTATCAAGCATTTGATCAAGGAAGGGAAGTAGGAAATGATATTTTCTTGTGAATTTGTTGAGCGTGCGATAGTCCATACACACTCTATATCTGGTCACTGTTCTTGCAGGAATCAACTCATTCTTGTCATCGGTAACCACATTCATGCCCCATTTCTTTGGGACACATTGCACAGGAGAAGATTATGAACTATCAAAAATAGGGTAAACAACCCCGACATCCAAGCACTGTATGATCCCCCTTTTGACCACCTCTTGCATTGCTTCATTTAGCCTTATTTGATGTTCAAATGAGGGTTTGACGCCATCCTCCAAAATAATCTTGTGTATGCAAAAGGCAGGTCTTATGCCTTGAATATCCGCCAATGTCCATTCAATTTCTCTTTTCCTCTTTTGTAGCACCTCCAATGTGGCATCTATCTGCATGTTAGTCAAACAAGAGGAAAGAATAACCGGTAAAGTAGAATAAGGGCCAAGGAATTCATACATGAGATGCGGAGGTAATGGCTTGAACTCTAAAGTGGGACGCTCCTCGATTGGGGCTTTGTTAGAGGGGTCTTCTGGTTTTCAAGATCCAAGGATAACTTCCGGGGTTCATAAGTGTACGACCCCATTCCTTGCAATTCATTCACACATCCCAAATAGCCTTCTTTCTCCTTATCATTATCAAGGTTGATCAAAACGGCTTCAAAATTATCCTCAACATTCATTGTGGCACTAGCATCATCAATAATCACATCGGTCACCAAATCCACGAACGAACAAACTTTATTGCTATTCGGTTGCCTCATAGATTTGCACATAGGAAGACCACCTTTTCATCACGCACCCGAAAAGTGATCTCGCCAGCTTTACATCAACAAGAGCCTTCCCCGTAGCAAGGAAAGGTCTGCCCAAAATAATAGACACCTCATAGTCCACTTTACAATCAAGAATCACAAAATCCGCCTAGAGGATGAACTTGTCAACACGAACTAACACATCATCAATAATACCCAAAGATCTATTCATTATACGATCCGCCATTTGTAACCTCATGGATGTGGGTTTTATTTGCCCAATTCCCAAAGTTTTGTACACCGAATAGGGCACCAAGTTGATACTCGCCCCAATATCACATAAAGCTTTGGCAAAGTCAGCATTTCCAATTGTACATGGGATTGTGAAAGCGCCCGAATCTTCCAATTTAGGAGCCATTGAGTGCACAATTGCACTTACTTGATGTATCATATTAATAATATCATAATTCATTGACCTCTTCTTGGTCACCAAGTCCTTCATGAACTTTGCATATCCCGACATTTGTTCTAATGCCTCAACAAATGATACATTGATAGACAAACTCTTCGTCATGTGAATGAACTTTTTAAATGGCGTAATACACACGGAGACACCTAAAGTTGGTATGGTCTTTCACTTAGACACTTAAACTAAGCCTCTTTCCAATTAGACATGTTTCTTAGGCCATTCTCATACCAATTAGGCACTTAAACTAGGCTCTAACCCATGACTTTTTTTGTATAATATAACAACTCCCTATAAATATCATTACAAATAAACTTAACTTCATAACTAGATTTAGAGCACCTCCAAAACTGTTTTCTCCTTTCCTCTCCTTTCCATTTCTTATGCCAATTAGACCAGATATGCCCGGCACACATCCTAAATTCAGCATTGGGTAAAACTCCATTCAAAGCTGCAGCAAATCCTTACACAATAATTAACAAGCCAGCAAAACATGTGTCTAATTGGTATGAGAATTGCCTAAGAAACGTGTCTAATTGGAAAGAGGCCTAGTTTAAGTGTCTAAGTGAAAGATCGTACCAACTTTAGGTGTCTCCGTATGTATTACACCTTTTTAAATTGGTTCTCACCATTTTGCTTGGCAATCCTTTGAGGATATGGAGGAGGAAGGTTTGACATTGGTGCCTTAGCCTTTGGCAATAGTGGTTTCGGTATGTCAACAATGTGCTCCCTAGACGGGTTCACTTCTTCCTGAGTATCCTCCACATTGTCATCAATATCAATTCTCACCTCATCATTTGCTTGCACTTCATTGCTTTGCATCTCATCTTCTTGTACCAATTGTTCCTCGTCCATAATTTTCGTTTGACTTGAGGTGGTTGCTTCCCCACTTTTCCACTCCTTGTAGTCACGACCATGGCATGTCCCGTGTTGTTACCGCCCTTTGGGTTTACCACCGTATCACCTGGTAGTTCCCCTTAGGACAAGTGTTCAAAGCTTGTGAGTTTTGACCCAATTGAACTTCCAAATTGCGAATTAAAGTGTTGTGAGAGTTTAATTAAGCATCAGAGCCGGCATTCTTCTCCATCATTTGTTTGAACATGTTCTATATCCTGTCCGTCTCATTGTTGAAAGAACTCGAACCTTGGGAAGGATAAGAAGGTGGATTGCTCGGTTGTTGAAACATCGGAGGCCTTTGAAAACCCGACCCCCAGTTGTTGTTGTTGTTCCACCCTCCTTGGTTGTTACCTCCCCAGTAGCCTTGATTATTGCTACTCCAATTGCCTTGGTTATTTTGACCATTCCAATTTTCTTGATTGCCTTGATTGTTCCAATTCCCTTGGTTATTTTGATTGTTCCAACTACCTTGATTATTTGAATTCCAATTTCCTTGTGGTCGCCATTGTTGTTGATTCGGCTCTTGATTGTTGTTTCTTTGCCCTTGGAAGTTGTTCACATATTTTACTCCCTCTTCTTGTTCATTGTGTTGTCCATCTATATCAAATCCACTATCATCTTGCTCATAATTTTTAACTCGATTTTGCACTTGAGGGCCCTTTTGCCTTCTCCTGTTTACCATCACACTAACTCCTTCCATTGTATTTACTTGCTTAGAACCTTGCACTTGTTGAAGTTGATCATTGGCTAGTTTAGTCATTGTGGTGGTCAACTCGACAATTGCTTGCCATGATCATGTAATTCCTTATGCTAGTGAATCACATTTGGGTTGCCTTGAGGAACATTTGATCTACTTTGTCATGCCGATGAAGTATCCACCATTTCATTAAGAATCTCACAAGCTTCCGCATATGGTGTTGTCATGAGATTTCCATCGGCAAGTTGTCTCACCACGCATTAATTGGTAATATTGATCCCCCAGTAAAAAGTATGTTGAATCATAACCTCCGTCTTGTTATTGTTCGGGCACTCTTTCACCATAGTACGGTACCTTTCCCATGTATCATGCAAAGGCTCATTGGGTTCTTGTTTGAAAGCTAGGATCTCATCCCTAAGAGTTGCCATATACACGGGAGGAAATGAATTTCTCGGCCAATTCATCCCATGTATGGATAAAATGATTTGGCAACCTCTCTAACCAATCTAAAGCATTCCCCCGTTGAGAAAAAGGGAATAGACTTAACCGCAAAGCATCCTCGGAGACGTTAGTTTATTTAGTCCGACAACAAGTTTCAACAAACCTTGTCAAGTGCTTGTATGCATTTTGACTCGGAGCCCCAACGAAAAATCCATGTTGTTCTGACAGTGTAAGAATGACATATGTGATTTAAAAGTTTCCCACCCTAATGCGTGCGGGACTATGGAACTTGCGTATCCTTCATTTCACAATACCCGGTGTGTCGCCTCTCTTGGAAGAGGTTGGGATGGAACGGGAACATTGTCTTGAGGCGGCCGACCTCGTCTATTTGTTTGAGGTTCAAGAGGAATCTCATCAACTTGATCATCATCCCCGTTATCCCCTAATGGCACATCTTTAAGAGGATAATTATTGTTGAGAGCCATTGTATCACCTACAATTGATTCACGAAAAGATTAGTATCTCGAAAGGAAAGGAAGACAAATCATACACAAAACCAAATATATAGCTAAATCCATTTTTAGCTCCCTAGCAACGGCACCAAAAAATGATGTCGCCCAAATTCACACCACTGATTGGGATTGTGAAGCGGTCGATGCAATGATAATTACCCAACGCGAGTCGGGGTCGATTCCATAGAGAGCTTATATTGGATTAGGTATATATCTAGACTAAGTGTATGGTGTGCCCAAAATGAACTTCCACATGTTTAGTTGTTTCTTCCTACTTCTAATGATTATATGCTAATGTTTGCAAATAAAAAGCTAGAAAAAGATATTTTTGGTGTTGTTGTTTTTCAAGTTTATAAAAGATCCAAGGTCGTTACTTCCACTTAGGTGTTTACCTAACGGATTGTGGACTTTAGCTAAGTTTGATTGGCCGGGGTCGTAATATAGCAATCACACGCAATTATCCACTCAATACCTCTCGGCAATTAGAGTGATTTTGCCCAATTTGGCTTTCTCAAGTCCAAATGGGTAATGCACAAAATAAGTGATAGATGCTCAAGTCGGGTCTTGCTATATCTAGATTCAAACCTTTAATTGGGGCTATCAATTTCTTGAGTTCACCCCAATTCCTTGTTAGCCAAGTTTTCCTAGACTTAGTCTCTCTTTATTAAGTAGAGTCACAGACAATTAGGCATGAATCAATGTTTGCAACCATTAATTCTTAAATTTAAGCAAGAACTAGGCTAAATAACACTAAACCAAACACAAACAAGCCCTAAATCAAATGCCCATTAGGTACCCACGCTAGAGTTGTGTCACAACCCTAGCTAAGAAATTAGCTACTCATAAAGAAAATTGAAGAAACTAAAGAAAAAAATAAGATTAAACTCATGATAGATGATAAATGGAATCCAATGTTAAAATGATAAACTATTACAAAGTTACCCAAAACAATAAAGGGACAACGACTATCTATTTCCTAGTGTTCAAACTTAACCTATTTTTGACAAAAAAGAAAAATTATTTATACACAGCTAAAATTATTGGACAAAATTACCCATGCGGAGGTTCTGCGGTCGCCCAATTTTGTGTGCGATCCGCACTTTGATGTTGGCTTACATGATGGATTTCTACAGCGACACAATTCGAGGTTGCGACCACACTTCTTCAGATTCTGCAAACCACATATTTATAAGTGCGACCGCACTCTTGAGCTCAAGCTCTAACATGAGAGACTTATGCGGACCATACATTTTTTAGTGCGGCTGAACTTTTGATTCTGCGACCGCACAATAATGGTGCGGTCCGCACTTCTTCATGGACCAAAATCACATCTATTTGAACCTCATCTTCTGCGGCTACACAATAACACTTTGCAAAGAAAAACTATCAGAGGTCTCTTCATGCTCTGCGGTCGCACACAATATTGTACGGTTCGCACTTTGCTATTTTTTTTTTGCTTTATTTTAGTCCTTATCCAAAATTACTCCTTCTTGAGTTGATTTTCGTCTCTTTAGCTTATTTTCCAATAATCCTACAAGTAAGCATATTTTATAAGTTCTTGGGAATACCTTTAAGCATTTTTGAGCTAAAACGAAAGTAAGGGTGAAAATAAGTAGTTGAAATCCCTATTTATCAAGCGTATGCCTGGATAAAAGAAATACCAATGCCTGATGAATTGAGACCGACATACAGTCATTAAGTAGATACGACTCCAACCCTATCACGAACCGGTGAACCCGATCCTCCATCTTATCTACAATAATGGGAGCATATCTAGCCAGAGAATCAAACTGAAGGTTGTACTCTCGGCCACTTATATTAACCTGCCGAAGGGTCAAGAACCTATCAACTCTATTCTATCTAAGCTCTAATGGTAAATAATGACGAAGAAAAGCCTCGGTAAACTCTTGCCATACTACTGGAAGGGCATACTCACCTCTGGACAACTACCAAGACTCGTACCAATTAAATGCAATATCCCGAAGTCTATAAGAAGCTAGCTCAATTGACTCAGCTGTAGTGACCTTCATTGCCCTCAAAAATCTCTGCATCTTTTCGATAAATACCTAAGGGCCCTCGTTTAGATCTGTTCCAATGAATACGGGAGGTTCCAAATTAATGAAATCGCGAACCCTCACACTGATAGTTTTATCTGTATGACCAATACCTACCTCCTGGCGTCGAGCCCGTGCAGCTACTAATCGAGTCAATAGCTGAATAACATCTATCATCTCCTGACCCGGTGCATATGGTTGAGGAATTTGTGGTACTGGGGCTAGCGTTGGAGCTGGGGTACCTCAGACCTCTTCCGAAATGGGTAGGGTATGTGAAGTATGAGATGGAGTCTCATTATGGGACTCTCCCCGGGCCCTGATAACTTGTGGTGCTCTACTTGTAGTCTCATCATCCACAGACTTGCCATTCGGGGGCAGTTGTATCCTTCCTGGGCATCGTTGAAAATATAACATATTGTTAGAGAAATGAATCCTTATATCGCACGATCTAAGATAAGAAAAGAGGATAACATCCTATATGTCCTAAATCCTCCTATTTATAAGTGTGGTGCACAACATACTCATAAACAAGACTTTACTAGACACAGTCTCTAGACAACCCTATGATAGAACTGCTCAAATACCACTTTTATCATGATCCAAACCGAGGGCCCGTGACGAGTACCCGAGTATTACCTACCGAACACCCTTAAACATACGTCTAAGATATGACCACGAAATAAATGTCTGTCATGCATAATGTCTGGCAAATAACTACTGTTTCATGTGAATGACACATGTGAAAAACATAACCGAAAGACCGCATACTATCAAACTATACATGACTATCTACAGACCTCTAATAGAGCGTACAACTGTATAAAGGAGGAGACTGGGCCCCGCCATACCCATATATATACAAAAGCATCGTACCAAACTTAGTAGCAGCTCTAGATCAAATGGAGCACACCAACTCACATTGATAAATGATCCTAAGGATGGGGACCGTTAGCATGTCTACCTGCGAGCATGAAACTCAGGCCCCCAGGCAATATGGACGTCAGTACGAATAATATTCCGAATATGTAAAGCATAAAAATTAGTATGTAAAATACATGAAAGAAACATGGAGTAAAGTACCCAACATGTAAGTCTAAATAGTCGTGTGAATCATGAAACATTTATAACGCCATGCATATGCGTATAAATGTCATATCATGCATAGGTATATGCATACATGAGGGCATTCTATCATACCATCTCAGCCTCTGTAGGCAAAATCATAAACGTATACCAGCTGATAATAACTAGGGATTCTAGTATATTTTATGCTCCTTTTTGCTTGAGTTTTGGAGTAAAAATGTGTACAAATATTCCCAAAAGCTAACTTGTTGTGCTTGTTTGAAGTGTTTGGTCAAGAAGAGACAAGGATGTCATAACTAGCTCTAAAAAGAGTAAAACCTGCACAAGTTCAAACCAAGTCAAAGCAGAGCTACAACAGAAAATCCACCACGGACGTAGAAGACCCACTGCGACCGCGGTCCTTTTATCGGGCTCCGCGGTGGCAAGGTTCAAAGAGATGCTTTTCTGGGATTACAAGTCACAGTGGTCCACAGTGATTTTATATGACTGTGGTGCCTCTACCGCGACATCAATCTTTTTATTGCGGTCCGCAAAGAAGAGATTCAGAGAGCGAAAGTTGAAGCTAAAACTATAAGATCGCGGTCTGCGGTTGATTTTATGCAGTCGCAGTAGCCTCACCATTGTAACAGTCCGATTTTCACTGTCAGCGGTACCTCCGTCGGGGGCATTTTTGTCCAAAAAAACTAGTTGTGTATAAATACTACCTTTTAAGATTTTTAGGACATCTTATGTTAGATGAGCACGTGAACACCGACTTTGGTCTATTTTCAGTAATTTTGTAGTTTATTTAGTAATTAATCTTAGACTCTTATCTTGTAATTACAATTTATGGGTTATTTTTCATCTCAATCTATGATTTCTTCTTCAACTATGAGTAGCTAAACCCATTAGCTTTGTGGCTCAACCCTAGTGTGGGTATTTAATGGGCATTTTATTTTAGGGCTTAGATGTTTGTGGGTGATTGATATTTGGCTTGATTTATGCTTTCTATGTTGAATTGGTGGTTGCAAACATTAATTTGTACCTTTTTTACTTAGGCTCTTCTTGATAAATAGAGCTTAAGTCTAGGAAATTCAGGCCAACAAGGAATTGGGGTGTAATCAAGAGATTGGTAGCCCCAATTAAAGGGTTAAGCATATAGATAGTAATACCCGACTTGAGCCAACATTGTTTGCACCAATTGAACACCCAATTGGGCTTGAGAAAGCCAACTAGGGCAAAGTCACTCTTACTACCGAGAGTTGTAGAGCGAGTAGTTTTGTGCATTGGCTATATCACAATCCCAACTATAACATTATTATCCAAAGTTTTAGATCCCGTTAGATACTTGCCTAAAAGTATGTCACTTCCCTAGTGCCTTTTTCCCATTTAGAAAACCTACAAAAGTATCCACTTAGTTTAATTCCGTGCATCATTAGTATTAAAATTAGAAGTAACAAACAAATAAGAATGATTGAAAATGCAATCAAGAGCACTACGCATTGCTAGATTAGATAGGAATCCAACTCCAAACATTATATTAGCTCCATGTGGATTCGATCCCGACCTTCTCGGGTAAAATCTGCATCAACTGCTCTTTCCACTCTATAGTGGTGTAGGGTTGGACCAGATCAGTTACCAGTGCGCTAAATGACTTGATTCCCACGAGGGTTGTCACCGATTGGAGGGTGTGCATGGACTACCACAAGCTGAATAAAGTAACCCGCAAGGATCACTTTCCATTGCCTCTTCTGGACAAAATGCTAGATAGACTTACTGGGCGTGCCTTCTACTATTTCTTGGATGGGTACTCTGGGTACAACCAGATTTTGATTGCTCCAGAAGATCAAGAAAAAACCACCTCCACACGTCCGTATGGCACATTTGCCTTTTCTAGGATGCCATTTGGTTTGTGCAATGCACCGACTACATTCTAACGGTGTATGATGGCCATATTTACCGACACGGCGGAGGACATCTTGGAAGTGTTCATGGATGATTTCAGTGTATTGGGTGACTTTTTTTATGAATGTTTGAAAAATCTTGACAAGGTGTCGGCCCGGTGTGAAGAGACCAATCTTGTGCTTAACTGGGAAAAATGCCACATTATGGTCGAGGAGGGCACTGTCCTTGGCCATAAAATCTCGAAGTACAGTATAGAGGTGGACAAGGCTAAAATTGAAGTGATTTCAAAGCTTCTTCCTCCTACCTCAGTCAAGGGGGTTAGGAGTTTTCTTTGACATGTGAGGTTCTACCGAAGCTTCATCAAAGACTTTTTTAAGGTAGTGAATCGTTTGTGCAAGCTATTGGAAAAGGATGCCAAGTTCGCATTTAATGAGGGATGTATGCAAGCTTTTGAGCTTCTCAAGTACAAATTGACAACCACTCCCATTATTACCGCACCCAATTGGAGCTTACCTTTTTAGCTCATGTGTGACGCAAGTGATGTTGCAGTAAGAGCAGTTTTAGGTCAAAGAGTGAATAAAATATTTCACCTGGTGTATTATGCAAGCAACACAATGAATGATGCTCAAGTGAACTACACGGTGACGGAAAAAAAGTTGTTGGCAATTGTGTTCGCATTGGAAAAGTTTAGGCCTTATCTCATGGGTGCCAAGGTGATAATTCATACTAACCATGCACCACTCCGCTACTTGATGATGAAGAAGGATTCCAAAGCTCGGTTGATGAGATGGGTTTTATTGCTTCAAGAGTTTTATCTTAGGATTGTGGACCGGAAAGGGTGTAAAAACCAAGTGGCGGACCACTTGTCCTGCTTGGAGGAGGAGGGGAGGCATTGTGATTGCCTCGAAATTAATGATTCATTCCTTGACGAGCAACTCCTCTCTGTATTGGTGAATAGCATGCCTTGGATTGCAAATATTTCCAACTTCCTTGTGCCCAACATTGTTCCATGTGAGCTCTCTTTTAACCAAAGGAAGAATCTCAAACGGGATAGCTTGTACTACTACTGGGATGAGCCTTACTTGTTCAAAATCTGTAATGATGGTGTGATCCGGAGATGTGTTCCGGAGAAGGAGCAATTGAGTATTTTGGATGCTTTTCATTCCTCTCATTATGGTGGTCATCGTGGTGGGGTGAGGACAGTTTCAAAAGTGCTTAGTTGTGGTTTTTACTGGCCTACATTGTACAATAATGCAAGTGAACTTGTGAAGGAATGTGGCGAATGTCAAAGAGCGGGTGGAATTTCAAAGAAGGATGAGATGCCTCTTACCACTATTCTCGAGGTTGACATCATTGATGTGTGGGGCATTAATTTTATGGGTCCGTTTGTAAGTTCTTGTGGCAACAAGTACATTCTTGTGGCCGTTGATTATGTTTCAAAGTGGGTTGAGGCCATGGATTTACCCAACAACAAGGCCCGGAGTGTTGTGGCTTTTCTCAAGAAGAGTATCTTTACTCGGTTTGGCACTCATAGATCAATCATTAGTGATAGAGGGTCTCATTTTTGCAATAAGGCATTTGACACTTTGCTTGCAAAGTATGGTGTCAATCACAAGATTTCTACCCCTTACCATCATCAAGCTAGTGGGCAAGTGGTGGTCTCCAATAGGGAGATCAAGAGCATATTGTCAAAGATGGTCAATGCAAATAGGACCGATTGATCAAAGAAATTGGATGATTTTCTGTGGGCTTATATGACTGCTTACAAGACTGCAATTGGTATGTCTCCGTACCGGTTGGTGTTTAGGAAAGCTTGCCATATACCGGTTAACATAGAGTACAAAGCCATGTGGGCTTTGATGAAGTTAAATTTTGAATGGGATGTGACAACAAATCTTCGGTCGGAGCAGCTTAGTGAGCTTGATGAGTTCCCATTTCATGCTTACTCCAGTTCTCATTGTATAAGGACAAGATGAAGTACTTACATGAAAAGTATGCTCGTGGCAAGGAGTTCAAAGCGGGTGATTTGGTTCTCTTGTTCAATTCCCGGTTACGACTGTTTCTTGGAAAGCTTAAGTCAAAATGGAGTGGACCTTTTGAGGTGGTGCTTGTGACTCCGTTTGGTGCTTTTGATTTGAAAAACAAAAATGGTGAGATCTTCAAAGTTAATGGGCACCGAATTAATCACTGTCTTGGCAAGTTTGATGACAGCCATATGGTGGCAATGATCCATCTCAAGTGATTGATAGTAACACGCGTCGTGCCGTGATGTTAAATCAGGCGCTTCTTGGGAGGCAAACCATGTATTTTTCTTCCAGTTTTTCTTATTTTCTTCTTAGTGTAGGAATTATTTTTGGACTAACTGATTATGAGACGTGTGTAGGGATGTTTGACACAGTGCATGACAAAGCTGGAAAAATTTGACCCTCTCTGTAGTTTGGACCATTGTAGCACTCCATTTTTGCAGTTGCGGTGGCCTTACCGCGGAGGCGGAAAATGATCGCGGTCACCGGTGCTAATAGGTCCAAAGTGGAGGTTCTCTAAGGTTTCAACTGTGGTCACGATGCATTTTTCGCAGTCAACGATGGCTTACCACTGACGCGATGCATTTCTCACGGTCCGCGATGGTCTTACAACAATAGCCATTCTAAACTCCACAACCGCGGTCCGCGGTGATTTCTCGCGGCCGCGGTAGGTAAGATTTTGTGGATCCCAGGGTTTGTTTATAAATAGAACCTCAGGGCCCTTTTTTACACTTTTCGCTCCTTGCATTCTCAAACAACATAGAACACTGTTGTCCCACGCCCTAATTTGCACAAACACAAGAGCTAAAATTCATTTGTCTCACATTTCATATCTGGTAACTCCAATCAATCCTTAGTCTTTAATTTTGTTCTTATTTTCTTTTAAATTGATAGTTCTTGCTCCTTCTTCTTCCTTGTTCTTTTAATTTAGACTTAGGGTTCCATATTGTTAATTAGATTAGGTTTCAATTATTAGAAATGGTTATTAACTACCTAGGGGGATTGATAATGTTGATATTAATGCTAAAATGCGTGAAAACTAGAAACCCTAGGTGTTGAGCCCTAATTTGACTTTCGCGGTTCGCTGTGCACTTACCACGACCGCGCTCCTTTTTCTGCGGTGCTATTGAATCAGAGAGTGGGTAGTCTGAGTCCCACGCCTCCGCGGCTTGCGATGAATTTTTCGCGGTCCATGGTGCAACCTTCGCGGTCACGATACATTTTCTGCGGTCTACTATTTTGTTCTTGCATTGTCAACTGATATTCTGCACTGCTTCTTCTAGTATTTGCACTAACAATTTTCAACTGATTATACTTGTGGACAATGGTTAAAGCTAGAGGAGGCAATGACAAACAAAAGGGTAGAGCAAAGTTCTCCGGGGGTAGGGGATGAGGAATGATCAAATTGACCCCACAAGTTCGGAAATCAATTGGAGAAATACGGAAGAGCATAAGAGCTGTAGATAGAGCTGATTCCCATTCTAAGGGAAGTGAGTATATGCCCTTCTAGGAGGCATCAAATTCTAATTCAGTGCTAGAGTATGTATTCGACTTCCCGAGGAGACTTAGGTTGAGAGATGTACCTACACCCCCAGACTCTCCTACTGCTCGTGCTTCAGTTCATGTTTCTTCTTAGTCGTATGAGGGCTCAGCAGAGAACAATGATATTGCATCCTCAACCTCACCTATAGCTTCATCACCTGGAGAGGATCTCGTCGATGATAAAGTACCCGATAAAGAGGGAGGGGGAGTGCCCCAAACCGGGGGTGTGGAAAGAACTAGAAACCCTGAAGTATGGCAAAAAAGGTTTGTTAGTGAGCTGGCATATCACAAGTTTCAGGAGTGGAGGCCTCTAAGGTCACTTATTCATGAGCGCCAGTTCATAGAGCGGGACCTTCTACCTCATAACCCCTATGTGAAGCAGCATTTTAATGAACGAATGGGCTGGGATTATTTCACTAGTAGGGTTTCAGATGCAAATGAGCACTTAGTCAATGAGTTTTATGCCAATGTCTCCCACATTATGAAGGATACAAAAGAGACTAAGGTGAGGAACTTGAAAGTTAATTTTGATGGGAAAACAATCAATGATTACCCGGGCTTTAACAAATATAGACGAGACTTTATACTTGGAAGATCAGGAAGTGGAGAAACGAAACTTTGATGTGATGGTGAAACCAAAGACACCATTTTCATGGTACAACCTGAAGGGTCCAGACAACCCCAAATCCAAGAAATCCAAATGAAAAGCCGTTACCTCTACTGGTGAGTCTGAAGAGCCAGTAGTGGTAGTCACTACTTCACAACCTTCCACTACCATACCAGATCCTTCCTCTGGACCATCTACCTCCTTGACTCCAAAGATTCTATCCTCCTCAAAATACCCATTGGTTTCCCACAGATTGAGCCAAACACTCTCCAGTATCAATAATTGGATGCAGGCAGCAACTTCTATGCTGTCTGTGATATCTAGCTCAGTGGAAGCCCAGTCAGTGCCCCCACAACTACAGATCCTAGCTTCGGTAGAGGAGACTCTCCAGGAGCTTCTGGACAACCAGAACAAGCTCCTGGATAACCAAAAGCTGATAATGGATGCTCTAACAGTTCAAGGCAAAACACTTCAGGAGCTAAAAAAGTCAACAAAAAAGCTGAAGAAGACTCGGGCCTCGAAGGAGCTGGTTAAGGAGTTGAGGGGTGAAATAGAGAAGATGAAGGTAGCTGACCACTTGCCTTTGGATCTACAATTACATGATCAGCCTCCAGCAGCTCAAACAGAGCAGAGGATTGAGAGAGCTCCAAATAGAAGGAGAGTGATGCCCCAGGTGGATGATGTAGAGTTTGAGATTAAGGAGACGGAGGGTATTGCTTCTGGCCAGCCACAGTCCCCCGAGCGAGATGATCTACGTGCCCAGCCACAGGACCCCATCTAGCCACAAGACCACATCCAGTCACAGGACCCCATGCAGATGGAGGATCCATAGGGAGTTTTCTTTACTCTCTATCTTTCTTTTGAGCTTATTTTTGGTTAGTTAGCATTGGGGACAATGATAGCTTTCATTTGAGGGGGTGGACCTACTTTGATACTTTGATGATTTAGTTTGTAATTATGACACTGTTTTCTTTCTTTCTACTTATTTTTCACTTTTGGTATTTACATTACTCTACCTTTTATTTTATTTTTTTTGTTATTGTTCGATCTTTGTATGTATATAAAGTTACTTTCTCATATATATATTCATTCCCTCTTATGTATATTCATTTAAACCCCCTATTTTACATATTTAGTTTACTTTCTACAATTTTATTCTTAGCTTATTTTGCAATTTTCCTTAATAGTATAGCTTCTTATTTCATTTAATAATTTCTTTTTCGGTTCGTAGCTTATTATTTTACAATTTCGTGTGATCAAAAGCTCCTTGGGCTATGCCAGGGAGATCCTCGGTTTTTTGGCCGGGATTTGGAAAGAAAAGGCTCCTTGGGTTATGCTAGGGAGATCCTCGGTTTTTTGGCCGGGATTTGGAAAGAAAAGGCTCCTTGGGTTATGCTAGGGAGATCCTCGGTTTTTTGGCCGGGGTTTGGACAGAAAAGGCTCCTTGGGTTATGCCAGGGAGATCCTCGATTTTTTGGCCGGGATTTGGACAGAAAAAGCTCCTTGGGTTATGCCAGGGAGATCCTCGGTTTTTTGGCCGGGATTTGGACAGAAAAAGCTCCTTGGTTATGCCAGGGAGATCCTCGATTTTTTGGCCGGGATTTAGAAAGAACAAGCCCATTGGGTTATGCCAGGGAGATCCTCAGTTTTTTGGCCGGGATTTGGAAAGAACAAGTTCCTTGGGTTATGCCAGGGAGATCCTCGATTTTTTGGCCGGGATTTGGAAAGAAAAAGCTCCTTGGGTTATGC
>MU691907.1:0-16521 GCA_026770625.1 Nicotiana glauca
ACTTACTGAGTACCGCTGTGGTGTACTCATGCTACTCTTCTGCACACTTTTGTTATGCAGATCCAGGTACTTCTGATTGAACGCATTATCGGTGATTTCAGAGCTGCATTGGGAGACTTGAGGTATGCATCTGCCGCGTCCGCAGATACGAGGAGTCTCCTTCTACTCCTCCTCATAGATAGTAGTTTCATTTCATTGGTTCGGTTGTATAGACATTTCTGGATGATAGAGCCATAGTTTATGTCCTTTAGCCTGTGTTTGCCCGTGAGTTTCCAGGTCTTGGAGGTCGTTTCTGTGTTTTGAGTTGAAGTGTATATGCCAGGCGGCACTTATTATATTTTTCTTATATTATTCAATATTAGTTTTATTGCTTTCGTAAAGGTTGTTAAAATTCCGCAATGTGTTAGGCTTACCTAGTCGCAAAGACTGGGTGCCGTCATGACAGGTTCATGATTGGTGAACTAGGGTCGTGACATGAAGATTAGTGTAAATTTGGGGTTTTGGTTGAAAACCTAGGAAATTAGAAATCTTGGATTTAGTTGCGATTTTGAGTATAGAATTAAGAGAAAATTATATATTCGAGTTCCTAAGGTTATAGGTAACCTTTATCTTTGAAAAGTTTTGGATTCCGGACACGTGGGCCCGAGGGTATTTTGCTCAACCTTCCAATCGGGGTTAGGAATTGCTATAAATTAGTTGTAATGAAAATTTGAGCATATATTAATGGATTTGCATACCCATTGGCTAGTCTTGGAGTTTGGTGCATGAATTAGAGTCCTCGAAAGAATGTAGAACGCCGTTTTGAGTCTTTGGAGCGAGGTGAGTCTCCTTTATAATCTTGTGAGGGGGAATTTACCCCAAGGTGAAGTAATTGATTTTGTGCTCCTATTTGTGGGGGCTACGTACGCACGAGGTGATGAGAGTCCTTGCGTAGCTACTATTATGCTATTGTCCGGGTAGTTAGGACCGAAAAGCATGCTGCACGTGGATTAATTATGAACCCGTCGGTAGCTTGAATTGTTTAACTCACATCAAATTAGTAAGTAAATTTCTAAAAGGATTAAACTTCATTTCTTAAATTGTTAAAGGAGAATTCATTTTATTTGAATAAATATTCCCCGATAAGTTCTTATTTGACTGATTGAGCATGTATTTTATGTGTTCCTGCGTCGCATGGATGATTCGCGAGCACGATATGTTTTTATTTATGGAACGGGCCGAACGCCTTGGTGAGAATAGATGCATCTATGGTTCGTGCCGCTCGACCCTCAGCAGTACACAATTTATATTTCTGTTGGAGCGGGCCGTCGACCTCGGCATTATTTGCGCGTGTTTATCTGTTACTTGAAAATTGTATATGTGGACTTGGCCCTACGTGGCTTGATATAAATTGATAAGATAATAAAGAACAAAATTTAGAAGCCCTGGATTTATTATTGAAGGTGTTTACCTATTTTTTTCTGGCTTCACAATCAGAACTTCTATACAAATCCATGATTTTCCTCGCACTTATAGAATATTGCTAATTGACCTCTAGTGAGTGTCGGAACTGGCCATCTCGTTTCTACCCCTTCAGGATTAGGCATGATACTCACTGAGTACATGTTGATTACGTGCTCATACTACACTTCTGTGCATTTTTGTTGCACATGTATATATACCTCTAGAAGCCTATTGGGCATAGCAGCACGGACGACTCTGGGACTAGGTGAGCTACATTGTTCGAGATGACCCGCAGCCAGTGTAGTTCCTTTCAACATTTTATTATTTATTCCATGTCCACTGTATTTCGAACATATTTTTTTTTACTTCCTTATTGATAGTTACTCATTTACTTGTGACACCGGGTTTCTGGGATGGGTTTCAACAGATTTGTACTAATTGTTATTATTTAAATTTGAATTCAAGTAGTGAACTTTTATTTATGAAAATAGAAGGAAAAATCTTAGATTTTCAAAAGTATTAAAAGAGGAATTAATTGATAATCTAGTTGGCTGGCCTGACAGAGGTGTCCGGCGCCACCACGACCCTTAGTGGATTTTGGGTCGTAACAATAGTCGACTCCTTCTTTCTGACAATATCCCTTGGCAATGAGACAGGCTTTGTAGGTCTCCACCTTTCCGTCTACTCCAATCATTTTCTTAAAAACCCATTTACAACTTATATGTTTTATATCCTTTGAAAGTTCAACTAAAGTCCATACTTTATTTTCCTTCATGGATTCCATTTCGGATTCCATGGCCTTTTGTCATTTCTCATAATTAGAACTTCGTATAGCCTCTTCATATCTCTTAGGATCATCATCATTATGATCAACCTCATTTGATATATCATCTTGTACCATTAAATTTAATCTAGTTGGTACATGACGTTCTCGTGTACCTTCTAAGAGGTACTTGTACAACATGTTCACCTTGTGCCAAATTTGATTGTTGTTCAATTAAGTTTGGAACTCGTTCATTAACCTATTCTTGAACTTCATTTAGTTCTTGAACTTCAACCGTTGAAGATGGCAACTTCAAAACATCCAATAAAGGTTCTTCAACTTGAGTCTCATAATCTTTATATTGTGTTGATTCATTAGTTTATTGAACTTCATCAAGTTCTATTTCTTCACTATAATTTCCTTCTAAAAGAAATTTCCTTTCCAAAAAGGTTACTCCTCTAGCCACAAACACTTTATGGTCAGAAGGGTGATAGAAATAATATCCTAGTGTTTTCTTGGGATACCCAATAAACCTACACTTATCAGATCTTGAGTCAAGTTTATTAGACTGTAGTCTCTTAACATAAGCTGAAAAACCCCAAACTTTAATATGTTTAAGTTTAAGCTTACATCCTTTTCATATCTCATATGGTGTTGTAGATACTGGCTTAGTTGGAACTTTATTATGTAAGTATGTTGCTGCTTCCAAAGCATATCCCCACAAATTTATTGGAAGATCAGTGAACCCCATTATAGATCTCACCATATCTAATAAGGTTCGATTTCTCCTTTCAGACACACCATTGTGTTGTGTTATTCCTGGAGGTGTCCACTGTGAGTGAATCTCATTCTCTTTAAGATATCTGGTAAAATCTTCACTAAGATATTCTTCACATCTATCAGACCTTAGTACTTTGATACTTTTACCAATCTGCTTCTCAACTTCACTACGGAACCTTTTGAGCATTTCAAAAGATTCAGACTTGTGTTTCATAAGATATACAAATCCATATCTTGACATATCATCAGTGAAGGTGATGAAGTAAGAATATCCACCTCTAGCTTGAGTTTTCATGGGCCCACAAACATATGTATGAATTAGTCCCAATAATTCAGAATCTCTTTCTCCCTTTTCAGTAAATGGATATTTGGTCATTTTTCCTTTGAGACAAGATTCACAAGTTGGATATGATTCAAAATTGTATTTGTTAAGGTACCCTTCCTTGTACAACTTGTTAATTCTTTTCTCTCTAATATGAAAAAGCCTACAATACCAAAGATATGTATGATTTACTTGATCATCTCTTTTCCTCTTAAGACTTGAAACATGCATAATCGAATTAGCATTCACATTAAGTAAGACATAAATATCATGTTGGAAATAGCCATTCACATATAAATTATCACTATAATAAATAGAGCAAATTTCATTGCCTATATTAATGCAAAAACCATATATGTCTATCATAGAAGCTGAAATTAGGTTCGAAACAAATTTAGGAACGTAATAAAAATCATCCAACATAAGTACTTTGTCCGTAGGCATTATTAAAGAAATTGATCCTACAGCTACGGCCGCAACTTTTGCACCATTTCCAACTTGTTGATTAACTTCTTCTTTCTTTAGCCTCCTACTTATCTTGAATCCTTGCAACATATTACAGATGTTATAACCACTGCCAGTATCTAATACCCACAGTGAAGAATTAGTAGTAGCTAAAAAACACCTTGAAATCATTTTTCATCAATGTCTCACCTTGTTTCTTGTCCTTTAGAGTTGCAAGATACTCCTTGCAGTTTCTCTTCCAATGCTCTTTCTTCTTACAGTGCAAACATTCAGCATCATATACTGACTGCAAGATTAAATATTCAGAAAGCTCTTTACCAAGCTTGTACCCCAACTTCTCATGTTTTTCGGTAAGAACAATCATATGATTGACAAGGATTCCAACTGGAGAGATTTTCAATGTCCAACTGTGTATCAACCATCTTCTTAAGATATTTAGTGATTGCAGTTGGATCCATATTCTGATGTTTCCTCTGGAGTTTAGAACTCATAGAAGTGAGAATGATGTGTTTAATAGCAATGAATTCTTCCAAGTATTTTTGATAAACCTTGGTGCCTTGAACATCATTCTCTGGTGGGATTATCTTTGCAGGCTTATCGATAACATCAATGAGCTTTTCATGTATGAGAACAATTCTCAAATTTCTATACCAGTCATCAATGTTTGGTCCTACCAACTTGTTAGTCTCATGTATTTCACGCAGTGATATAACAGACATATTGAGAAATCTAAAATATAGAAAAAAAATGTAATAATATAAGAACATATTTGCATATATCATAAAGACATGGACTTTATATAAATGATATTTTCACTAATTATTTTAAACTATTTACCGTCATTATAGTTTACGAAATCTTTATTTCTGTTAGTGGAGTAAAGGAATCCTTTAACAATATATATGAGCCCCTTGGAAGTCAAGTCGTTTCTCACATATATTCTAAAGGTAGATACTCTTACCAATTGTATCCCCATACAATTTTCTTAAATAGCCCTATGTCAAATAGTCCCCTGGTAATCAGGCCGATCTTATTGGCATAATTGAGTTCAGCCATCATGATAGCAAAGAACTTATTAAATTTTATACTCCCTCGGGTTGTCCAGGCATCTAGTGTAAAATTGAATAATTCTTTCAATCCATACATCTAATGCAATAAATAATTTTAATATATTATCGAACTATAAGTCTCCTGGTAGTTATGCCGCTCCTTATAAACAAGAAATAAGTAAAATTATTTACCTTGATAAATAGCTCTATAATAAAATATCTTATATTTTATTATTTAATAACTCAAATTTTAGTACGAGGGAATTATTACTAAAATAACTTTTAATAATATGAAGATCAAATCTTTTATAGCATGCGAATTTAGTTCAAGTTGTCTACATGCTTAGTCCTAAATTAATTTACATCACATGTAATAAATAATTCAAAATTATATAACGAACAAGCACGTGACATAAAAATAAAATTCAACATTAATATGTTTAATATATATATATATATATATATAAAATTTCAAATTGAAGTTATGAGGTATCTCAATAGTTATATGAATACATATTTTAGCCACAATAAAATAATATCAACATTCAAACGATTTGACTATTGCACAAAATACATGTATTATGCTTTGAACTCTTCAAATATAATATTAAAATATTTCGTAAATAAATTTTAGACACAATAAACCACAGCTCTGATACCACTGAAAGATTGCGTATAGGTGTTCCTAACACGCAGCGGAAGACAATAACAATCCTAAGCAGATCTTTTAGTGTTTAAAATTTATTTACATGTCAAAGATCGGATCTGAGACATACTTGGTGAAGAGAGTCTCGTTTCAAAATTTCTTGGATAGTGAAAAGGCTCTATGCGTATCCACACCGAGACTGATATTTGCTATCAACTCTTTAAACAATGAAACACGCGAACAGATTGATTGAAAAACTTGTGCTGAAATTTTTCTCAAAATCTCAACTCAAATTAGAAGAACAAGAAACACTTTTCTTGTAATTGTATTTTCTCTCTTGGCTTTGTATTGCACTCTCACTTTCACAAAGTGGGTTTTTTTTTCAAGAAAAATTTTGCAAATTTTGTTCCATCACCCTTTATATAGCATCACCTATTAACCCTTTTCCTATTTGATTGAGGTAATGATTTACTCAGGATAAAAGTTTATTCCAAAAATAAACTTACGGAAAATTTGATAAATCACGTTAATGTGACTATAAACCCTTTTCCTATTTGATTGAGGTAATGATTTACCCAGGGTAAAAGTTTATTCCAAAAATAAACTTATGGAAAATTTGATAAGTCACGTTAATGTGACTACCAAAGATACTGTATTGACTTTTACTAGTCTTTATGGTACGCGCGATGCGCGTGTATCTCGTATTAATAAATATAAATTTAAAAAAGTTACATAAATTTTAAATTGAAAATTATTTATGAGTTATTGTAAAAGATATTTTTAAAAAAGTTATAGATTTTTAAAAAAAACAATTATTGTGTCCTATTTATCTAGTTACTCAAATTAGGAAGAAATTTTGCACTATGTATCTTCCTATAAATATGCAATATTATTAGTGTGCTTTTAATTTAGAACTCATATAGTATATATTTAACTACAATTTTTATATACTTTTACTTATGTAAGGTAACTTTCGTAGAAGTTCAAATATTTACATTAGTGCTCAATTTGATGTGTTTCCATTGAAGTAGTAGAATTTAAATGGAATTTAAATTTTTAATATTAAGACTTCCTATCTAAGTTTGATTAGGAAGGATTCAATAAATAAAATTTAGTTGATTCCAAAATCCTAAGAATTAAGGAAATGATTAAATATTCGTAGAAAAATAATTAAATAACAATTTTGTTTAAAGTTAAACCTATTATTAAAAGGTAAAAAATACAAATGATATTTTGCTAAGAGACTTCATAATTTTAATATAGAGCTAATTTATGGATACGTGTATTGTGCGTGTACCCCATATTAATAAATATAAATTTTTGAAACATATATAAATATTTTTAAGATATGTATACTTAACGTGCAATTGTTAAATGTCATTTCCAAAATATTTCTAAAATTCGATGTTGAGTTAAAGAGTATTAATAGTAGATGATAATTTAGTATTTATTAGGACACTTAGTTACCTTTGCAAACACGGAATCCACAATTACATGCCTTTTTAAAATTATCCATAAAAATCTTAGATAATTTTAAAGTTTTTAATATTAAGCAAGCAATTTGTACTTTTAAATTTTTTAAAAATTAGGAATTTTTACCTAAATAAAATATTTAATTACCAGTAAACTTTATCTATTTAGGAGTTTTTATTTTTTTAAACTATTAGAGATGTAAGATGCACAGTTCTTGCATTTCAATTTTCAAAACCATAATAAGAGTCTAAAAAGAAAAGATGTTTCATTAAACAACTATTGAAAAAGAGCCAAAATTCAGTGTCACGACCCAAAATCCATTAAGGGTCGTGGTGGCGCCGGACATCTCTGTCAGGCCAGCCAACTAACTCATCTTTTAATTCCTCTTTTAATACTTTTGAAAATCTAAGGTTTTTCCTTCCATTTTTATAAATAAAAGTTCACCACTAGAATTCAAATTNTAATCATCCATGCGACGCAGGCACACTTAAAGTACATACTTAATCAGTCAAATAAGAACTTATCGGGGAATATTTATTCAAATAAAACCAATTCTCCTTCAACAATTTTAAGAAATGGAGCTCAACCCCTTTGAAATTTATTTACTAATTTTAATGTGATTTAGGCAGTTCAAACCATAAATGGGTTCACTATAATCTATGTATAACATGCTCTTNATTGTAAACCCTCCCAGAAACCTGGTGTCACAAGTGCAGGAGCAACTACTGATAAAGGCATAAAATACAACACAGCATCCGTCTGGAATACAATGGACAAAAAAGAAATACAGTTACTAGAAAAGGAATTTAAAGAGCTATGGGCCGCCTTGCAAACTACAGCTCACCTAGTCCCCGAATCTTCCGTGTTTCTGCGCCCAGCAGGCCGCTAATGCATCAAGTACCTGTGCAACAAAAATGCACAGAGATGTAGTATGAGTATGTAATCAACGTGTACTCAGTGAGTATCCCGCCTAATCCCGAAGGGGTAGAGACGAGATGGCCNTCGGACAATAGCATGATAGTGGCTACGCACGGACTCTCGTCACCTCGTGCGTATGTAGCCCCCACAAATAGGAGCATATAATCATTTACTTCACCTATGGGGTAAATTCCCCCTCACAAGATTAGAAAGGAGACTCACCTCGCTCCGAAGACTCATAACCGGTGCTTCATATCTTTCTAAAATCTCGAACTAGCGCGCAAAGCTCCAAAACTAGCCAAACAATGGCAAACTAATGAGAATATACTCAAATACTTGCTAACAATTCAAATTATACAATTTTCCAACTCCGCTTGTGAAATGACCAAAATGCTCACGGGCCCACGTGCCCGGGATTCGAAATTTCTTAAAGGTAAGTTTTACCCATGACCTTAGGAACTCAAATATACGATTTTCTCTAAATTCCATATCCAAAATCGTGGTTGAAATCCAAGAACCCTAGTTTTCTAGGTCTTCCTCTAACCCTCAATTTCCTACCCATTTACATACAAAAATTCATACATAATCAATATATTCCACTCATAATGGGTGAGAATAACATACCTTAGTGTTGAAGATGAAAACCCTCTCTTGAAGCTCCCCAAATATCGCCCAAGTATTGAAAATATGAGAGAAATGACCCAAAAATCCAATTTTTAAAACAACAATCTGCCTCCAGCTCTTTCCGCTTTTGCGGTCCAGGGATCGCTTCTGCGATCCTGCTTATGAGGACAAAAATCCGCTTCTGCGGTCACCTTCCTAGGCTACCCCTTCTGCTTCTGCGACTCACCGACCGCAGGTGCGGTTCCGCTTATGCGGCTACTCGACCGCATCTACGGTCCTCTTCACTGATGGCTAATACCGCTTCTGTGGTCCAATTATCACCTCTGCGAGGACCGCTTCTGCGGTTCCATTTCCGCAGAAGCGAAAATACCAGATACCAGCAGCCCAGCCCTTCTTCAAACTCCGAATTCAATCCGCTAGCCACCCTGAATCCATCTGAGGCCTCCGGGACCCCAACCAATCATACCAACCGATCCCAAAACACATCACGGACCTGCTTGAGGCCTCAAATCACATCAAACAACAACAAAATTATCGAACGACCTCCAATCCAAACTTTATGAACTTTGAACTTTTCAACTTCTACTTCCGACGTTTAAACTTATCAAATCACGTCCGATTGACCTCAAATTTGCACGCAAATCATGTTTGACATTACGGACCTACTCCAACTTCCGGAATTTGATTCCGACCCCGATATCAAAAAGTCAACCCCCTAGTCAAACTCTTCAAAAATCTTCAACTTTCTATCTTTAGCCAAATGGCTTCAAAGTGGTCTACGGACCTCCGAATTCACTTCCGATTGCGCTCCCAACTCCAGAATCACCATACGGAGCTACTCCCAGTCTCAGAATTCCAAAGGACATTGATAACACCTAAATGCACTTCAAACCAAACTTATGAAATTTCTTCTAAAATACTAACTTCCACAATAGGTGCCAAAACGCTCCAGGGTTATCCAAAAATCACTCCGGGAATACGCCCAGGTCCAAAATTATCATACGAATCTATTGGAACCTTCGGATCCCTATTCCGAGGTCGTTTACTCAAAAATTCAATCCTAGTTTATTCTCTCGACTTTAAGCTTCTCAAATGAGAATTCCCATCTAAATTTAACTCCGATATTTCTGAATTTAAATTCCGACCATGCGAACAAGTCATAATACTCGAAATGAAGCTGTTCATGGCCTCCGACTGCTGAACGGAGCGCTGGTACTCAAAACGACCGGTCGAATCATTACATTCAGTCTCTTTTTGCTATTGGAGATGTAAGTTGTGCATATCACAATGCTAAATTATACATTTCATATTGCAAAATTCTAAATATTAGGAAATTAATCATGAAAAGGTATTATGGTTATGTTATTGTTAGTTAAGGAAATGATTTATACACGGTAAAGTTATAGTAAAAATTAAAGTCCTAGATATTAAAAATCTTTACATAGTTTAAACAAGAAAAGATTTAATAATAAAATATTTTAATTGATTTTGAAGTACTAAATATTAGGAAAATAATCTAATTACTATTTTGTCCAATAAAGATTCTATTTTTAAAAGATAAAAAAGGCGAACGATATTTCGCTAAGGGGCTTCGTGCTTTTAATATAGTATAGATAAGTCCAACTCCAAGTTAAACACTATAAAGGTTTTACAGTGGAAAAGGTATATCTCATTCCTAATGGAAATTACATGTACGCCATAGTCCTTTGTGGACTTTATACGTGAAAATCCAATTCTAATCAAATCCATAAGTCTATCATTAATATTTTATATATATACTTTTACAAATAAGTATTAATTTTATATATCACATATATATTTTAATCCAGAAATATAATTTAATTTTTTATTTCAAATAGAAAACTTCAATTTGTTCACAATATTAATGATATCCTCTGTGCTAGCAAAGAATATAACAATATTTTATTTAGACTAATAACTAAATTTATTTGATTAATTAAATTTCTTAATTTAATTATCAAATAATAAGTTAATTAATCCTTTAGCAAAGATCAGAACACTCGTAAGTGTGCGACCCTACAGGTTCAATACTAAACCGGTAGTAAATTGCTCACATCAATATACTAATCAAGGGCGGCGTCTAGCAACACTCCTTAACGACCGAATAGTATGAAGTATACAATTTACTCTCAAGAACCAGTAGAAGAATAATGTAGTAATTCCTTCTATCCTTATAGCTCTGGATTACCCTAGGATATGGTTCAACTGTCAAATCCTAATAGGCGACCAACTATGTGTTCATGTCAAATATAATTGACTATTGAATGACCTAAGAAACTCTTTTCTTCTTTCATTCAATTGCCTTAGCCAAGGTCTTAGTTTGGTCGTTTATACTTCATGACAACATGGAGCTTAAACTCATTACCAAAAGTTGATAGATTCCATCTTAATCAATCACTAATTTTACAAGTGTTTAATCGTACCTAATATCCTTTCCACTATCGCCCTAGGGTCATAGGTGTCTGGTATTAAAGCACAATAAATAACTTGTCAATTACTATGACTATTTCAGGTCAAAGAAAATTCTTACATCACATTCTTCAAGAGAATATCCTATTGACAGTTTATGGTAATTCTAACCATTAGGAATTATCCAATGAGTCGGTTTAATGATCATACTCTATATGCATCATCTATTTATGTGATTTAGTTAATGAGATCAACTAATCTTTATCCAATAAAGACGGTCACATAAATATTGATCTAACCGGATTACTAATGCCTAAATTAATAATCCTATGATCAAGAACAAATTTAGATTAAATTATAAGAAACTTTACTCTCATTATCATGAACTCTATTACGATGACAAGTCTCAAAATTTAATCAAGAACCTTATCAAGTTAATCAAACAATTAATAATAACTATGATAAAAGAATATCATATGCCATATATTTATATCAAATAACGTTCATAAAAATATGTTCAAATCATTAAATATGATATTGGATCTACGGCATATCTACTATATCTATAACAGTTTTTATTCTCAACTGATTAGTTATTCTCTAATCTATAATTTAGTTCAACTATATATTTTAACAAACCAAGAGTTTCGTGACATTTGTCTTGGACAAATATGTGACGACCCAAAGGGGTCATCACTGTTTTCTTATCCATTCCGAGCTTCCGAGGCCTTGAAAACCTCAATTATAGTTGCCTCGATTTGTGTGCGCAGTACGTACGCGTAGCTAGAAGCTCAAATATGAAATTCTGTAAGAATTTGCTAAGTTTTGATATTAAAATGAATAAATTTTACTTCGGTCAATATTTTGGGTAAACGGGTCCGGACTCGTGAATTTACAATCTTGGAAGGTCCGTAAGAAAATATGGGACTTGGGCGTATGCCCGGAATCAAATTCCGAGGTCCCAGGCCCGAGAAATGAATTTTTGAATAAAATTATTTCTTGAAAATATTTAAGGAAAATGAAAATGAAAACTGATTAAAAAATGATGATATCGGTTCCGTATTTTGGTTCTGGCGCCCGGTACAAGTCTTATATGTGGTTTAAGCGCTTTCTGTAAAGTTTGGTTGAAAACGGATGTCGTTTGACGTGTTTCGGACTTAAAATGAAAAATTTGATATTTTATGAAATTGGAAGAAATCGTGGATTTAAGGCTTAATTCGTTGTATATGACCTTATTTTGGCAATTCAATCGCACGGTTAAGTTCGTAGGATATTTTTGAGTCAGTGTGCATGTTTGGTTTGGAGCCCCAAGGGCTCGGGTGAGTTTCGGATAGGTGTCCGGGGGGTTTTGGATTTAGGAAATCTACAGGTTTTGGCTTCAGCTGTTGCATGCCTATTTCTTCATCGCGTTCACGATGCCTCTTTTGCGTTCGCAAAGCCTTGAGTTTTCCTTCATCGTGTTCGCAGCAGTGATCTCGCGAACGCGCAAGGTTATTTGACCCTGGCCTCATTTTCTTCTTTGCGTTCGCGGAAGTACATCGTGTTCACGAAGCCCCCGCCTTTTCCCCTTCGCATTCACGTACCCCCACTCGCGATCGCGTAGGCTTGCAACCCCCTTCATTGCGTTCGCGTAAGGCCAAACGCATTCGCGTAGGCCAAATTTCGGAGACCCGGCATTTTACTCTTCGCGTTCGCATCCCTCCCCCGCGAACGCGATGCCTTGTCAGTCCCTACCCTTTGCGAATGCGAAGGGCAATTTCGCCCAGTGATTTTAAAGACCCAAAATAGAATGCAAACGGGATTTTTACCCCATTTCACAAACCCTCTCCTCTTCATAGCTTCTAGGCGATTTTTGGAGCTCTTCTTCACCAAAGTTTCTTGGGTAAGTGTTTCTTAACTCGTTTTCTTCATCTTGCATCAATATCATTTGAATTCCTAGGCCTAAAACATGTGAGAATAGGTAGAAATTAGAGAATTGGGTAGAGTTAGGGTTTTCAAATATTTCATGAATTAAACCTCATTTTGGGGTCGAACTTGAAAGCAAATTATATGTTAAGGCTCATAGGTAAATGGGCGAATTTATTTTGGTTCGAACCTCGTATTTTGAACAAGCGAGCCCGTTGTTGATTTTTATAATTTCTGGCAGAATGTTTAGGAAAATATATTTAGGCATTTGGATTTGATTGTTTAGTATTATAGATAATATTAAATAGATTGTGTATAGATAAGATTGAATTGAAGCCAAATTCGAAAGGAAAAGCGGTGCTTAAGGATTGAGTTGGCCATAGAATTTCGAGGTAAGTGTTTGGTTTAACCCTAACTTAAGGAAATAGGAGTTTAGTCTTATTTGCTAATTGCTATTTGTCGAGTACGATGTATAGGCATGGTGACGAGTATCTATACATTGGTGTCTAGCATGACCGTGAGTCATTATATTATGAATATTTTGATTTTTTTGTATCTTCCATGCTTAATTGATAATTTCTATATGTTGTGAAGAGCATGTGAAAGAATTTGTGATATTTAAACTTCGAGGAGCATTGGCTCAAGTTATAATATGAATTGAGAAAGTAAGCGAGATGATTAAACCCTTTAGAACATTGGCTCAAGTGGTAAAAATGAATTACGAAGTAAGAAATGAAAGAAAGAGAAAGAATTATTGAATTATTCCCTCGCCGAAATATTTGATGAATTGTTGATATCTCCCTTGCTGGGATGTTTGATAAATTGTTGATATCTCCTTTGCTGGGAATTAAATTGTGAAATTGTTGCTCCCTTATTGGGATATCTATTATCGTTCTATTTACTTCCTTGCCCCTTATTTGTGGTTGTTGATTGGGTGAGGGAGAGTGATGAAGCACGAAGGGTGATGTCGTGCATTGTGTGTTTATTGTGAGGGAAGAGTGATAAAGCACGAAGGGTGATGTCGTGCATTGTTTGTTTATTGTGAGGGAAGAGTGATAAAGCACGAAGGGTGATGTTGTGTCGTACGATGTGCTATTCCGTAATGATATCTATTAGCATGAAGGGTAATGTCTTGCCGCACGATGTATAATTCTGTGTCGATTCTATTGATTATATATGTGAGAAAAGATAGTAAAAGCATGAAGGGTGATGTCGTGCACATTTTATTAAATCATTGCTTGGTAAGGATGAGAGTAAAAGCACGAAGGGTGATGTCATGCACTTATTGTTGTTTGTTTTGATTTCTTTTTATTATTTGTTCAATTACATTTAGTTGTCTCATTTCCACTAACACTGTGATACTTTATGTTGACATTTTCCCTTTTGTTGTGTTGCTTGTTATTATTGATTCAAGGTATATTTGTACTACGCTGTATCTTGAATTTGTGCCATAATTGCTATATGTTTATGTGACTTAATTGCTACTTGTCATTATTTGTTTCCTCAGTGAATTATAATTATTGTGTACTTGTTGTCTTATGAATTTGTATTAATTGTTATGTTTATTAGAGTAAATTTCATTTGGAAGAATTGTTGATAAAATAAAATGGGAGCGGGATGCACGCCTGCAACGAGATGTGTACAGACGGTGGTGTGACGACCCAAAGGATCATCACCTATTTTCCTCATCTGTTCTGTGCTTTCGAGGCCTTGAAACCTCATTTTCTATTGCCTCAATTTGCGTGCATAGTCCAGGCGCGTAGCCAGAAAATTTCTGTGTTGGAATATGTGAATTCTGTGAAAAATTTGAAGAATTTTGATATTAATATGATTATAGTCGACTTTGGTAAACGGACCCGGACCCGAGATTGGACAGTCCCGGAAGGTCCGTAGAAAAATATGGGACTCAGGCATGTGCCCGGAGTCGAAATCCGAGGTCTAGAACCTGAGTAAAAGAATTTTTCTGTTAAATTATTTTTCTGATATTATTAAGGAAAATAAAAATAAAAATTTATTAAAAGACTATGGTATCGGGCTCATATTTTGGTTCTGATGCCCAGTACAAGTCTTATATATTGTTTAAGCGCTTCCTGTAAAGTTTGGTTGAAAACGGACGTCGTTTGTCGTGTTTCAGGCCTAAATAGCTAAAGTTGGAAGTTATGAACTTTGAAAATGAAATTTATGAGTTTTGAGGCTTGATTCTATGTAAATGATGTTATTTTGGCGATTTGATCGTGCGAGCAAGTTCGTATGTTTTTTTGAGCCAGTGTGCATATTTGGTTTGGAGCCCCGAGGGCTCGGGTGAGTTTTGAGTAGGTATCGGGCGGCCTTACTTAAAATATCAGATGTGGCAGAGTAGCAGGTCCCACGCGGCCGTGGTGCATTTCTGCACGGTCCGCGTGGACTGGTTTAGAGAGTCATTGGGTTAAGTCAACCAGCGCGGCCGCGCACCAAATCAGTGCGGTCCGCGCTGGAAGCCATGCGGCCGCGGTGCATTTCTGCGCGGTCCACGTGGCCAGGTTTAGAGAGGCCCGTGGCTTGGGTACGACCAGCGCGGCCCCGCACCAAAATAGTGCGGTCCGCGCTGGGTAGGTTCGAGAATAAATTGTGAAATATTGATATTTTGGAGCGTTGGCTCAAATGATGAATATTATTGAATTAAAGTTGAAAGTATTGAAAGGAATTATGATTAATCCCTTGTCGGGATGGTTAAATTACTGAACCTTTGCCGGATTGTGAAAGTTATTATTATTGTTCCCTTGCCGGGCCCTTATTGATATTGTTGTTACTCCCTTGCCAGGATATTACTTGTTCTTTATTTATTCTTCTTGCCCGTTTGGTTGTGACTGCTGTTTGGGTGAGGAAGAGTGATATTGCACGAAGGGTCATTCCGTGCTATTTCTGATTTTAATTGCACGAAGGGTCATTCCGTGCTATGTTGTGACTATTTACGCACGAAGGTACATTCCGTGCTCTGATTTGATTATATTTGCACGAAGGGTCATTCCGTGCAATGAAATGAGAGTTACGTGAGGAAGAGCACGAAGGGTAATGCCGTGCATTTTTAGATGATTATTTGGGTGAGAATGAGAGTAAAAGCACGAAGGGTGATGCCGTGCAACTATTGAATTTCTTATTTTGTGATAATTATTGTTGCGCTCTGTTTCTATTTCACTGATGAATTATATGTATTCAATTATGCTCCCCATAGCATGTTTTCCCCCCTTTTTTTGTTTAGTTCGGTATTTCTGTTGTTTTTGTGGTACATATGTATATAGCACTGCACAGGTTTATGTGAGTGTCTGGTCCTAGCCTTGTCACTACTTCGCCAGGATAGGCTAGGCACTTACCAGCACATGGGGTCGGTTGTGCTGATACTACACTTTTGTGCGTTTTTGCACAGGTCCAGATTTTGAGCAGCAGCAGAAGCAGTAGTTCGATAGCAGGATCTTATTACTACGAGACAGAGGTAGCTTGCAGGCGTCCGCAGGCCCGGCGTCTCTTTTTATGCTTTTCATTTATACTGTAGTCTCATTGTTTCGAGACAGACGGTTGTTATATTTCTTCAGACCATTATATGTAGTTTATTCTTAGTGGTTCGTGAGCTTGTGACACAAAATCTTGGGTAGAGGATATTGTTGAGCAGTTCATATTTATTTCAGTCTTATAAAATTAGACTTCCGCAGCTATTGTTATTATTATT